>BQNB010097301.1:981-23729 GCA_026074375.1 Tanacetum coccineum | reverse complement strand
GGGGACGGGTCAAGCATAGCGACCTTAAACAAGCGCTTCATGGGAGGCACCCCATGCTTATCAGTAGTAGTAATGAATAAGTGTTTTTGTGTGAGGAGGCTTACATCTTCCATTACCCGTGTTTTGTCCATGTTTTGTGTGTTTTGTGTTGTATGTCCAGGATTTCCCGGATTGTGAAGACTTTGGTGTTTGGCACACTTAATAAACGACCTTAGATTTATGTAGGTACCCCTTTCAAAACATCGAGGACGATGTTTAGTTCTAGTATGGGGGGGTCTTCGATTTGATTTTTACCTGCAGCCGTTGTTATCACGTAATCCCATTTTACCACCAAAAGTTTCGCAAAAATACCAAAAAAATTTAAAAATTTCAAAAATAAAATAAGTGTTTTGTCACAGTTTTGACTTTCCCAATGAGTAGAATGAGAATAAATTTTGACTCGATCGGGCGTGTTGAGCCCTAGCTTTGTCCCTTAACCATTTAATAAACGAAAGTTTGTTAGGCTAAGCTTTCGCGGATCCTTTTACTAAGGATTTTAAATTTGCGAAGAACGAGAAATAATAGTGTTATTTACAAGTAGGATGCTAAACAAGGATTATTTTGAAATCTTAAAAGCTTATAAGTGTAACTTGTCACTTTTTCTCCTAGAAGCTCTTAACCTGACAAATAAACGTGCTTAATTTTGCTTTAACTTTAAACCGACGTTTTCTAAAAAGAAGCTCTTTCGGAAACGAAAATATTCATCTTAGTTCAACCTGATACTTGAGTTTCTAAATCGAAATTTTCTCTTTTACGGAAAATATGTCGCAAAAAATAAATAAATAAATAAATAAATGAAAAAAATGAAAAAATAAATAAATAATAATTACTGTGGGCTAATAAAGGTTTACTGCATCTTGCCGGCTCACAACCGATGTTGCAGTCTTCAAAACAAGGCCCATAGTGAGATAATAAATGCCAAAGTGCATTCGTAAGTGTTATCAATAAGAAACCGTCGTCAGACTAAGTCACTACATCTTGTCGGAGGCGTGGCCGATGTTGTAGTCATGTAAATGATGACGGTAGTATAGTATATAGCAATAAATGAAAATTTAATGGTTAAGATTTCTTTTTCTAAACTCAAGTATAATTTTGAACTAAGAATAACTTGCTTTAAGACTTCAAAAGTTGTTGGTTGCCGTCGGTAGATTATTTCGATTAAGTATTCTCCGTGGGGTGTCAAAAACCTGGGCACTTAGCTGATGAGGCTGGGACGTTCCGAGAAGAAAGGTCGTTACATGGAATAATCGCACCAATGAGATCATTAAATTTTTGATGTTTGCGTGCTTTGAGTAGTATTGTTTATTTAGCGGTAAATCTAAGAAATTCGGCCTAAAAGGGTGGAGTATCCCGCTATTACATTGCGAACATTCTCCTGTGGGGTCTCAACCTGATAACCTAAGTCGAACTCGGCTGGGATCTATCGAGAATATGCTGGTTGGTGGGTGATCTAGTCTTTTCCCCAGATTTCTTCAGAAATATCGTTATGCACATAAACTATACTACTTTCTAAAATTGTCGATCTAAATTTAACTTAAAATTAAGCACAATCACTCTAATTGAATAATTGTCGGGAGCGAAAAGTTGACAAGTCATAGTTATAAGTAGTGTTAGCATCTTTACTTGTACTTAACGGTGATTTTATTTTTACGCTTAGCTCGGGACTAGTGAAAAATCGGGGACGATGAATTTATCCATTCGGACATCCGTAGATCATTCTATGGGCGCTTCTCATTCTATGATCCCAGTGTTGATAAAATAAAGAAAGTCAAACATGTGAGTTAAGAAAAGAAATAGAAAAATCCAAAAATATTAGGGATAGTTAGTAAAAATGGTAAAAACGGGACTTGTCGAAGCTATTGATTCTTTAGTTCCTCTTGACGAACACTTAGCTACTTTCCGAGGTTATTAGTCGATGGGGATTAAGATTCTTAGTTTCTTGAGTGTTTACTTCATAACATTGCGTGAGAACACGGCAATACCTTAGTATGGGGGATTTTGGTATATGCTTAATTACACATACCATTTTCTATCAAAAACGGACTTAAATGACTAAAAACGTACCAAAAATACATTGTATTTGTATGTTTTGCATTTGTATTGTGCAGGAAACGGATATTCGAGAAAAGGACAAGAAGAAAGCCAAAAACGACCAAACCAAGCACGGGATGGAAAAGACAAAGTCAAATCGAAGCCAAAGTCAGTCAAAGTCAACCCAGAAAAAGTCAAAAGTCAACCAAGTGAAGAAAATACAACTTGAGGGACTAAAATTGCCAAACCTCAAGTTGTATCACAAGAATAAAAAAAAGCAAGGGCTGAAATTGGAAATTGTGTGAAGTATAACTTGAGGGACCAAAGCTGCCAACTTACCCAAAACCATTTTTTCCCGCCCAACAAACCCAAGAACCAATCACGGGGTCTCTTCCACCCTTTTACCCTGCAACCTCTACAACCCCTTGGGTAAGACATCTCCCCCTCCTCCACTATCACCACCTCCCCATGTATAATTACCAAGTTGGCAATCCCACCACTTTCCAAGCTTTTCGATGGCTGTGATTGACTCAAAAGAAGCACAAAAGAAATTAAAAGCTGGGATTTGATTTAAGAATCACCTCACACAACAAGCACACTTGGGTTTTTGTCACTACAAAGAAACACAAAAGAAAGAAGAGAAGGAAGACCAAGAAACTAAGACCTTAATTCGTTTTAGTATAAATAGGGCCATTGTAACCTAAGAAACAGGTCGTTCTTTTTTTAGAGATCTAGTTCTTAGTTAAATTTCAGCTTATTTTTATGCAATTTTATTTTTCCAAGTCTTGTAACTTTAATTTTCGTCTTAATGCAAATTTGGAGTTTTTAAGTCAATTCTTGATTCTCTGTATTTCCTTTGTTAAAAGCTTTACTTAATATGTTTTAAGTCTTATAAAATCATATAAGTCATTTGTCTTAACTCAAATACTAAGAATTTAAGTAAAGTCACAAAAAAGGTCCACACTCAAATATACCACAGCTTATGGATGATAAGCCAGTTCTGGATGGGCTTATGGACTCTCACTAGCTTGTTTTATACAAGCTAGAGCTTGTAGACTCTTTGTTTAACCCTGTTTTGAGCAAGGGAGTTGTAAGTTTTTATTTTGCTTATTTACTGTAGAACTGCTTAAAGTGCTTATTTGTTACCTATATTTGCTTATTTATGCTTTATCATGATGTTTAGTGCTTATCTTGCTTAGTTGTTAGTTTAAAAATAGTTTGTGTCACTTACTCAGTTAGTACTGGTAGTATGTTAGTTAATACTGTTAGGTTGATTTAGCTTATTTAAGTGCTTATTATTGACTAAAATCTGCTTATAAGTGCTTTATTTTGTTATTTGATAATCTGTTTTTAACAAATTAGGATCAAATCAGCTTGAAATAAAAAGAAAAATAATTTTTGAAAACTTTAAGGGGTGTTTGGAACAAGCAGTACTAACCCATAGTTAGTACTGCTGGTTCTATTTTGGGATTTTTAAAGCTAGCAGTACTAACTCAAAGCTAGCAGTACTAACTCCAAGTTAGTACTGGTAGTTAAAACTGTTAGTACTGTTGGTTCATTATTGCTTATTAGCTTATCATTTCTGCTTATTTAAGATTTCCTTAGCTTTTTAGAGTAGATTAAACCCATTTTCACAAGGTACAAGTATGAGTAGTGTTAGCATCTTAACTTATATTTAACGGTGATTTCGATTGTAAGCTTGTTTGGGACGATGTGAAAGGCTGGGGATTGATTGGAATTATTTTTTGAGCATTTTAGATTAAAGTGATTCTTATTCTGTGACTAATTTGTTATAAAAATAAAAGGAAGTCATATATGTAGTTGCTTAAAAGAAAAAGTTCAAAAAAGAGGTTAAGGAATAAGGAAAAATAAAAAATATGTGTGTGAGTAATAAAGTGTAGAATTTATAAATGAGTCAAAATGAGGCTTTTCTAAACTAGTGTTCTTTAATTACCCTTGATGACACTTAGCAACTTTTCGAGGTAGTTAGTCGAGGGGGATTGAGATTCTGGTTTTCTTTAAGTGTTTACATCTATTGGCAGTGCGTATTGAGGACAAGGCAATATCTGAGTATGTGTGGGGGATATTGGTTTGTGCTTTAGTACACATACTTTTTACCTAATAAAACGACCCTAAATGACCAATAACGGACATAAAATGCCAAATTGCTTGTTTTGAGTTATTTACTGTGCATGTATCGGATATTAACATTAGGACAAAAACGAATCCAAAATCGACAAAACCAGGCACGAGAATGGAATGAGCGTGAAAAAGTCAAAGTCAACGCCAAAAAGTCAACGAAAAGTTAACCCCCGCGCAAAGTCCAAAGTCAAAGCGAGCAGTAACCAAAGCCCCAACTTCTGAATTCTAAGCCCCCACAAAAAACTTATAGGGCCAACACCGACCAATTTTATTGGCCAAGTTACCCATACTGCATGAAGACAAGCTATAAAAGCCTTCAAAAATCTTGGGCTTATTAAATATCAATCTGCCAAAACTGGGCCCACGTACCAAGCCAGCCCAGTAAGTCTATACAAGACTTAACGTGCCTATTGATAAGGCCGTTAACTGTTTTCACCCATAGTCCTTTAGGGACTAACATGGTTAGTCCTTAAAGGACTAACCATGCAACAACCCCCAAACAAGAAGGGCCAACATTATCACTTTTCAAACCCAAAACCCATTTATAAAACTAATTTCTGCCTAATTCCTCTGATTTCATCATCTCATTACCCTAATCCCTAAAATCACCATTAATACCATCATTTCTAATCTCCCTCAAACCCTAAATCCCTAATCCTATTAACACCCTGTTAACTTAGTCATACCCAGTCAAGCCAAAAACCTATTTTCCCGCCAAACCTAAACGTCACTATCCAATCCTTTTCCCTAAACTTACACCCCTGCAACAAAACAACAAACCCTTCACCCCACATCTTACCCCACACCACAAACAACCAAATTTTCACATTTGTGATCTAGAGTGGGGGTGGAATTCTCATTGGTTGAAGTTTAGAACGGCAAAAATCAATGGGCTGAGATTGATATACTTGGTGAACAAGACAAATGAAGGGTTAAGATGATGACTTTGAAGTCTCTCTCACAAGAAACACAAAAAGCACACCTGTGCATTGCAATTTTTATATAAATATGGCTTATTTTTTGTTTGAACGGGGGGTAATTTAGGAGTAGTGTAAAACTTGTTTTTAAATTATTTTACTTATTTGTCATTTACTTTTATTGTATGTTCAAGTTCAAGCATTGTAATCTTTTTAAACTTAATGAAATTTCAGTTTTAAGGTTTATACAAATCTGTCTTTTTAAGCTTTATGCAATCAAACTTACTGATGTTTACAAGTTCTGTTTATAAGCTTTTATAAGCTTATACATCCTCTTAGACTCATTCAAGTTTTTAAAAAAAGATTTTAGTAAGGGTACTGTTACATTAACCAAGATTGGGGTTATTAGCTTTTTGGATGATAAGCTTACAATGGAAGAGCTTATGGGTATTTACTGGCTTATTTGGATAAGCCAAAGCTTGTTGATAAGCTCATTGAGTAAGTTCTACATTTCATTTTTTAGCTAAAATCTTGCATTTACTATTCTATTGATTATCTCTGTTAATTTTCTTGCTTATATTTGCTTAACTATGCTTATTATGTCTTTTTATTGCTTATTATGCTTTATGTGTAGGTTAGAAACAATTTGTTCAAGTTTTTCATAAATCGGCTTGTTTTTAGCTATTTTGAGCTTTTTCTTGTTAGCTTATCGTTAGTGCTTATAATCTGTTAGAAAGTGCTTGTTTATGCTTTTTGTTTCTAGCTTATAACTTGTCTTTCAAAATCTTGGCTTAAATCTTTTTTTTATAAGTTAAAATGAAAAATATGTTTTTAAAGGGGTGTTTGGCTAGCAGTACTAACCTGACCATTTTGGTTCACAAAAATCAGTTTTGATTCTTTATAAATCTGTTTTAGATCAATTTGAGTTAAGTTTTAATCAAGTTCTAGGTTGTTTTAATGTTCTTCTAAGAGTAATAGCAATCTGTGAAAGTTTTTGTTCTTAATCTCTTTTCTTTTGATTTTAAGATTCAAGGTTTTAGAATTATGTTTTTGAGCTTATAATGCATTCAAAATGGGTGTTAGAATCTGGTATCACAAGCTTTAGTACTGTTACATTAGTTTTAGTGAATATGGGTTAAAACTGTTTTGATTTTCAAGCAATGGGTCAGTTTTTAGGCATTTTTAGGACCAAATTTAAGCCAGTGTTAGTTTGTTTGAGGCTTTAATTTTTTGAGCATAAGCTCTTTTATGGTTGGAATTGATCTGTTTGTGCTTATTTTCTATTTCCAGCTTATTTTGAATGCTTATTTTTAGGGCTGCTAGTTGCCATTTGTCTTTTAAAACCAAAAATACATTCTGTGAGCAGATTCTTTGAAACTTAACTTTAGTTGCTTTAATCTGTTTTGAATCATGTTTTTAATGCTTAAATTTGTAGTTTGTTAGCTAAACTTATCATGTTTTAAGTTTATTAGCTTATTAGGTAGCTTTTCATGGTTTAATTTGCTTAAAAATCTGGTATTCTTCTAGGTTTGCTAGTTTAAAGTTAGTATTATTGGCTTATTTGTGCTTTTCAGTGCTTATTGCTTTGATACATGTGCTTATTTTAGTTCATTCATGCATATTAGGAGTATTAGAATAGAAAGTAGTTTAGTTAGTTTATAGGTTAGCTTATTTGAGCTTATTTCATTAAGTCTAAAGTTTGACAAGTTGACGTGTTTTTCTGCTTATTTCAAATAGCGTTTCAGGGCTTATTATTGGTTTTCAAAGATACTTTTAGCTTTAGATATTGCTTATCTTAATGTGCTTGAAAAGGTTGTTCAAAAAGTTTTTCATCAAAAAAAATGTTTTCTAAAAAAGAGAGGTCACAGGGGTCGAACCCGTGACCCCCCTTTCATTTAAACAGTTACTATAAGTGATCAAAACAAGTTTACAATGAGTTTTAGGTACTTTTGGCAAGATTAAAAGGTTTCTAGAAAGTTTGATCGCCGTTGACCACGGTTGACCTATTTGTTTGACCCAGTTACATAAATCGGCAAGGTCGGTGGCCTTGTAGCGCCGAGGCGGCGATTAATCGGCCTTGTAGACCTTTTTTGCAACACTGCTTGTTGCATAGTACAAAAAAGATGCTTTACAATATGCAATTTACACAAAAGATTACTTATAAACGCATAGACGAAGATATTAATTTTATACCATACTATGGCAATCGCTTATACGAGTTGCTAAAAAAAGAAACTTGTCTGCAACACAAACACAACTGACACTTTAATACAACAATACTATTAATAAGTGTTAGTGCAACATTAAATAGGATCTCTTTTATATTTTAATGATGACAAATAAACTTTTGCAACACTTAAAATCACAAACGATAGCCAAAAATCATAAAACCGGATTAGTGAGTCTGACGCATTGGTCACGCGTCAGCACGTGGCCAGCGGGCCACTCTCGAATTTTGTTTTTACAAAATTTTCAAAGTCAGCTTTCCTCTTATCCGACATATGAGGAACTCTCAATAAAAGGTATGTACATGAAATTTGAGCAATTTAAAAAACTCAAAACGAGGTGTAGACTTAGAGAGGAGCAAAAACGAACCCTCTCGTTTTCAACAAAACGTAAACTTATTTTTTTAGCAATTGCCTCTAGCCAAGGCCGAAACTACTTTTCTAAACCTAGTAGAATCATACTCTCAACCTGTCATCAAACGAAAGTATTCATTTGACCTTAATCCGGAATTACGTTGTCTTTAATCACATAACGGGTTTTACTACCTTATTGTCCAAACTAAGTCAAAGGTCACTTTGCGTAAATGCATCCTTTCCCTTTACGGGAAGTGTTTTACTTGAGATGCAAAGCACTTAGCTTGTTTACATCAAGATGATTAGTGATCATGTCCATTGATGATTATCATGGATTATGTCTAAATGACTGTTTGAGTTTGTGTTATTTGGAGGTTAATTATACTTTTAGTTTTCTCACCTCCCCAAACTTATATGTTTTCATAAACTCTCACATTCCTCACATATTACTTACACCTCACTTCCCACTAAACATTCCCTAAGCATTTGTTAACTTTCCCAACAAATGATTAAACACTCTTTTTAGAAACATAGAAAGTGTCGGTCTCTTAGTGTCATGTCGGATCTTAGGTCATTAGTCGTTATTTACATTATGTTGTAACAATGTATCCCACATCCCTTCCAAGAGTAACCTTGTACACCATCCTTCTCCTATAAAAGGATGCTTAGGAGGAAGGGAGTGGGTTGGTGAAACTAATATTCCATTCTATGCATAATCATTCTATAATCTCTTTCTCTCTAGTTTCCACACAAGTTTTCTCTCTATAAAAACTCTAGATTATGTTATGTGTGATTGATATATTGTATTATACTACATTTGGTATCAAGAGCCATGGGATGATCTTGTAGGTTTGCATTTTTATCAAAGGTTTATCAATATTAAAGCTTGTTTTGCAAAAAGAACGGATTTAAAAACATCAAAAATTATGTTTTTTACAAATGAAATTTTGTTTTGGGTCTTTTTGAAAAACCTACGGATTTGGGTTGAAAACTTGCAAAAATCAGAAATATTAAGGATTTGAGAGCTGCGGATTTGAAATCTACAAAAATCATTTAAGACGATTTGAAACTTGCAAAAATTAAAAGCTGAGAAAATCATTTCTGAGGATTTGAAACTTGCAAAAATCAAAAGCTGCGGAAATCATTTCTGAGTATTTAAAACTTCAACACAATCTCAACATTCTTACAAACATTATTTCATATTTCCCAAATACATTCCCTAATCATTATTGGCAATCTTTTTTCCCTCTTAATGACAACATGATTAAACCCAAAATCAATCCTTTTAATTATCACCTTCATCAACATTATCATCTTCTTCCTTATACCTTTACCACTTAAACTTTCCCAAGCTTATCTCTTTACATGACAACTCACACTCTCTTAACAATGTATCTCCTTGTGCTTGTTGTCCCCTAACATTCTAACATAGGCCCCCTTCCATCACATCTCAACATTCTCACCCACACATTCTCTATACTGACAACATTTTAATTTAAATTTCACACACACACACACACACACACACACACACACACACACACACACTCTTAAAGCTTACATCACACACTTCACTTACATACTCTAAACATTTGAAATTCAAATTACACACACACAACACTCACACACTTATCTCATACACTTCTACTCTCCTAAGATTCAAAATTTGAATTTTCAAATTTGAAACAATAGGCTCCAAACCATCACATCACCATCACCTCATATCCTTACATTACTCACATAAAACTCACACACAACCCATTCCATATAATTTGAATTTGAATTTCAAATTCCCCCTCACAACATCCACACTTTCTCACCAAGCAAAGCATATTCTTTGGCATATTCTTTTTCTCATAATTATGTCAACTTACTCACTCAACCATGGTTAGTTTCCAACTCACTCACTCAACCATGGTTAGTTTATTTTCTATCTCCTTGATATTGGACAAACATCTCCAAATCTTCTTTTCAAATACTTTATAAACATTTTTATCAAATGGATATTTGAGTTGGTTGACCTTGAGTGTAAGAATAATGGAAAGGTCAAAGCGTGAAGTACAATTAGCGTTTAGCAAGAATGGGTATTTAAAACGCCAAAATCCTAAAAAAACAATGTCGGGCGTCTGACGCACTGGTCATGCGTTGACGCGTAGGTAGTGTAACATGTCAAACCAAACAACTTTGGATTGCATAGCGGAATTAGCAATTGGGTGTTACTAAATAGCACCATTCACCAAGATAATAGAAAACGAACCAAATGAGACGTTTTACAAACATGTGTTCCATTATTAATCAGAGTTAGAATGCGTTCAGGTACCCACAGAATCGTAACCACAACCATTACATCATTTGAAAAACTATTGTTTCAAAATAAAGACATTGTTTTAGAACAACTTAAGACATTGTTTTTGAAAGACAAGGAACACACAAGTAGTCTTTCACCAAATCCATCACACGCATGACACCTCCACGCCATCATTGCCTTCATCCTTGGTTACCTGGGATAAAACATGTTTAAAACGTCAACAACAATGTTAAGTGAAATTCATAGAGTTTAAAATAATCAATAAGTAATAATCTTTGAACACATAATTAGTTCTTAGAAAAACATTGCAATGAATACAATGTATAACAATCTCTTTTCTTTCGCATAATAAGCTCATGACACCGAACGTTAACAATACATATATCATTTCATATGTCAATGTGCCCCAGACAAGGTAGTATTATCATATACCTATTACTTCTAAATAAAAAATGTCCGTTTGACAGGGTGTTCACATGGATTCATACCCCGTACAGGGTTGTTAAACCCAATAGATATATTTAATGCATTAGCATTCACCTCACAAGGTGATTAACGGTTCATGAAATAAGGGACTTCGACAATAGCTAATTATGCGGAAACAATCTCTTAATCGGGTCTAGCATACCATAAAATCATATGTGTTTGATTTTATAAAACAAACATGTATCCCCCTCACGGGTTTAAAAAAATCAAAAGATTTAAATGTGAGGCTACGAACTCACCTTAATCAAAAGATCTAATTCAATCAAATCAACTAGTGCAATTAGCTTCACGTCTTAACCGCGACCAATATAGTACATATATAGCGGTACGTGACTAAAAGTAAAATATTTCATATAATGCATACTTTAGCCATACTTGCATAAAATATATATAAAAATAAATATAAAATATATATATAAAAAAGATATATATATATATATATATATATATATATATATATATATATATATAAAAGCTCCGGTTTCGTGAGAAGGTTTTTATTTTGAGAAGATTGAGAAATCTACGTTTGAGCAAATTGATTCATATTTTATTTTATTTGATTTCACAAGTAAACATCCTATAATATGATTCAAAGCTAAAAATCACAAATTTGATTCACAAATCATTGCTAAAATCGAGTTAATAGTAAAGATTCCCTAAAATTGTATAACAGATCAGTATTTTACTTATATTGCAAAAACGAGAGATTTTATAACAATTGCTTCGGATTTTTTTTTTACACATAATGAATTTTATAAATCTCATTAAAAATGAGTTTTACGCTTAAAAACTTGAATCAAAGTTACAAAATCTATCATTTTTGAAAACCTTCTCAATCTTCTCAAAATAAAAACCTTCTCAATCGATCCGGATTATATATATATATATATATATATATATATATATATATATATATATATATATATATATATATATTACTAGTACGTATATACGATCATATACTACAATCTCCAAGTGCGACACAAAAACATTTCACTTTGACGCACTTAACAATATTACGACACTTTTCCATAAAGTTTCCATTTTTAGAAAGTTTACCAAACTTAAGGATAATATAATCCGAACTTCATATTTCATCTTTAATTAACTAACATTAGTAATTCATTGCTCATTATAGACTTTATTCAAAAGTTTACGTAAGTTTGACTTTCAAAAGTCAAACTTTGTAGTTGACTTTTTACCCCAAAAATACCTAAACTTGACTCGGCCGTAAAACGTTCGTTTTTAGGAGTTACAAGGCCCACCTTATATCAAAACAAACCTTAGAACATCATTTATTATATTCAAAAGCCTAAAATAGATCTCAAAAATTTCTCGACTCGCTACAGTCAAGTCAAACTTTCTGGTCAAACATAGTCAACCCAAAACCTATGAAAACGACATTTTCGACATAATTCGACTATCAAAATACGCTTAACTAGTCTATGTAATTATACCAAAACCATCAAACCTTAGTCAATAGCAAAACACGCTTTCAATATTTTCCGCACTTGAATCATCTAGCAATAATCATATACATGCAATAACATCAAATTAATCGACACGAAAATATAACTAGAATACTCACAAAGCAATAACAAAACTCAATTTCGTTTCCCCCTTTGTTTAACCGTATGGACGAGACACCAAAACAAACAAACCGAACCTTTTTCAATACAACCAATTGTTCAAAACACTAATATAGCAATGATAAACACACCCTTATACTCGAAATCTTCAAGAACGAACAAAAAATTCAACTTCTTCAAAACTTAATGAATCTGAGGTTTTTATAGTGGGATTTGTAGCTCTTGAAACAAGGATTAAGATTATATAAGTAGATAGTTTTGCATGTCGAAAATAAAGTGGTGGTGGTGGTGGTGGTTTTCTTATGGTGGCCGGTCGAAGAGAAGGAGGAGAGGACAAGAGAGTGAAATTTTTCTAAAAGTTTATAAGTGTGAGTTTTGTGCCTATGTATAGAATTGTAGTTTGGCAATTTGGCAATTTAGGTCCCTCCATCCTTAATGTTGGGAATTAAAAGTCTTCTTAATACTGTTAAATATTAATGCTACTAGTCAATAATAAAAGAGAAGTTTCAACTAGAGACATTAATGTTGATTGAAGACATTAATGATGATTGAAGACTTTATGGTTGAAGACTTTATGTTGATTGAAGACATTAATGATAATTGAAGACTTTATGTTGATGAGAAGTTTAATTGAGGTGGTTATGGAAAGTATTGAATACATTTGATTAATGTTGACCACATAGTTAGAAACATATTGAATACTTAATTATGGTATTTAATATGGTTGACTAGATTGTTGGGAAATATATTGTAAAAGACTTAATACTGGTAGTATAACAGTTAAGTCTGGTAGTATTAGTTAATACTGGCAGTACTAATATTAAGTCTGGCAGTATTAAAGTTAATACTGCTTGGTCAAACAATTAAGTCTGTTGTAATTATAGAAATAGTTATCAATTAGCGTTGATTTAGGAAGAGATAAGCATTATCTCTTAACGCATTTAGGGTTCTTTAAGCGTTCGTATCACGGATCAAGTCTAGACCGATGAGTTGGCATCCCCACCTCACTACCAGCATCTAGGTGATCCAATTTTCGTCCGTACAAAGTCCTTAAATTGGTGGAGCTTAATGGCTCGCGTGATAAACTTTGTTATATGATAACTCGACTCAATGGGCGAGATGGCAATCCCAACTACTTCCAAAGTCGATCACACAGTCACGCAACATATCTTCAAGCGTTTGTATAGTCATTTCCGCTTTGGCCACCGTAATTTGAGCGGTGTAAGCGGTACTCAATCCAAATATCGTCCAACGCTTTCTGAAGCAATTTCCAGAATCTCAACATAAAATGGCTATCTTATTAGAAATGATCGAAACCGAACACCAGCCTACACACAATTTTCTTCAAAAAAGTTGCGTGACTTCCATGCTAAATGTTTCTTCATTGTAGGAAATGAGCTGATTTGGTTAGTCGATCGACAATGACCCAATCGTAACATACCCCACTCGCGTTCTGGCAGTCCCTAAAAATCCATAGTAATCCTTTCCCATTTCCAAACTGGAATCTCAGGTTGTTTGCAGCAATCCAGACTAATCTGATGATCGCTTAACCTTCACACAAGTCAAGCATTTGCTCACATACGTGGCAATATCAACTTTCATATTCGGCCACCAATACAACAGTTTCAAATCTTGATGCATCTTGTCTGATCCCGAATGGATAGAATACTTGGACTTATGCGATTCATGCGTAACCAATCTCTCAATCCACTAAATAGCGGCAACCAAACATGATTTCCAAAGCAATGTGTTCCATCAGGGCGAAACTTGAATATTTGCTTAATCAATCTCCCAAATCTTTGTCCCTTACATTATTCCATTTCATCGCTTCCTTTTGATCTCACGAAACTAGCTTTGAGGTAGATCGTTATGTACAATCATCATAAAATCCTTAGACATGTACTGGCTTATTCCTTTCCTTTCGACCTTAAAGCGTCATCCACAACCATCGCTTTCCAGGATGAATACCAACATTCACAATCATAATCACTCAATAGCTCAATCCATCTCCGTTGTCTCAAGTTCAGCTCTTTCTGATTCAAAATATATTGTAGGCTCTTGTGATCAGCGAAAACTACACATTTCGTTCCATACAAATAATGTCTCCATAACCTAAGAGCGAAAACAACGGCTCCTAAGTCCAAATCGTGAGTAGCGTAATTCTCTTCATGGACTTTCAATTGTCGAGAAGCATACGCTATCACCTTTTCTCTTTGCATCAACACGGCTCCATAACCCTTAAGTGACACATCGCAATACACCACAAAATCTTACGTTCCCTCAGGCAACACTAAGATCGGTGCACTTCACAACTTTTGCTTCAATGTCTGAAAGGCTTCCTCTTCTTCTTTTCCCTACTCTTATTTCTTATCTTTCTGAGTCAACTTCGTCAATGGCTTAGAAATCAAAGAAAAACCTTCGATAGTAACTAGCCAATCCACAACATTGCCTCACCACCGTTGGCGCCGTTGGTGCAGCCTAATTCTTAATGGCTTCGATCTTGGCGGGATCAACATGAACACCACTACGATCAATCACATGACCAAGAAATTGTACCGAATCTAGCCAAAAATCACACTTTGAAAACTTGGCGTACAATCTCTCTTTCTTAAGCAGCTCCAAAATAATCTTCAAATGCTTTCCGTGCTCTTCTTCGTCCTTAGAATAAACCAAAATATCATCGATGAACACTATGACGAACTTATCGAGATACGACTTGCAAACTCGGTTCATCAAGTCCATAAACACAGCAGGCACATTAGTCAATCCAAGCGGCATCACTTGAAACTCAAAGTGACCATACCGAGTTCTAAATGGCTTAGTAATTGAATGTCTTTCTTCCTTAATGCGTACTGATGATATCCTGAATCGGCAGATCTAACTTAAATACACGCTAGAACTTGAAGTTGGTCAAATAAATCGTCGATTCTTGGGAGAGGATAATGATTCTTGACAGTCAACTTGTTCAACTCACGGTAATCTATACATATTTAAAAAGATCCATCTTTCTTCTTTACAAACAACACCGGTGCTCCCCACGGTGGGGGGGAATGAACTCAGACGATAAAATCCATTCTCTAGCAGCTCTTGTAGTATGTACCAAAACAACTCTCTCACTCGAGACGGTGCAATCTATACGGTGCACACAACAGGTGCAACACCCAGTACTAGATCAATTCGAAACTCTACTTGCCTCGGTGGTGGTAGTCCTGGCAAATTCTCAGGAAATACCTTAGGAAAGTTACGAATTACAGGCACGTCTTCCAATCGTTTCTCCTTCAATTTCTTCTTTGTCACGTGTGCCAAAAACAAATGACAACCTCGCTCGACATACTTACGGGCCTTAATACAAGATATGACCTTTAGTCGAGACACACCCTTGTCACTTTCGACTATCAACATCTTGTTTTCGTACGGTATACAAAAAAATTTCTCGCCACAGACGATAATGGCATCGTACTTGACAAGACAATCCATACCGATTATGACGTCAAACGTACCAAGCTCGATCGGCATCAAATCGATTTCAAAAATATGGTTCACTAAATTCAAATTGCAACTCTTTAAAACAGTGTTCCGTACAAACTACCCTTCCATCAGCTACTCTACTTCATAACTAGCTCGTTTTTTAACCATTTATATTAAGCAAGGAACTAAATCTATGTAATCCACGAAAACTCCTATCGAAACTAAAATCGAATAAAACCAGAAGCGTAACGGTTATAGAGCAATAAAAAAAAGAAACTGACAGTAACCACATTCGTACCTTGCAGGCTTAGCATATTTAATCGCATATGCTCGACCATAAACTTTCTCTACCCCTTTCCTCTTGCTTAACCTTCCTTGTGCATCGGTTTCTAGTATTACCTACTCACACACAATCAAAACAAGTCACGAATAAGGCTGAGCGATTTGTAAACCCGTGGCAACATTCTTTTCCTTGCAGTACCTTGCCTTGTGCCTAACCTTTCCACACTTGTGGCACTTGATCGTACATTGACCAACATGGCGAGTAAAACAACGTTCACACACAGGAAGTGATCCAGAAGACACCTTTCCATCAGTAGGAGCAGTAGTCATAGCTCGCGCGTTCCCTTGCTTTTGGTTATTCTGCGAAGTTTGGCGTGAGTTGTCCTTATGGTTGCTCTTACCACTACTATTCCCACTTTGAAAGCTCTCCCACTTTTGCTTCTTTCCTTCCAAAATCCTTTCATATCTAGCTTGCGATTTTTGTTCCATCAACTTATGAGCCATACACACATCTTCGTTCAGGCTGGCAGGCTTAGAAGAAGTGACTTCACCCTTAATGTTATCAGTTAATCCTCGGATGTAAGCATCAAACTTTACACTTTCTGGCTCAACCATCCTTGGACACATCAAAGCTAACTCATTGAACCTCTAAGTATAAGAAACAATGTTATAATCCTTGACCTTCAGGTTCCATAGTTCGTGCTCCATTCTTTGAAGTTCTTCTATTGGACAAAACTCTGCAGTCATCAGTTGCTTCATTTCGGTCCAAGGCATTTGGTTCACAGTCTCCAAACCCATGGTTGCAACCTTAGCATTCCACCAAGTCAAAGCAGGTCCTTGTAGTGTTGCAGCAACAAACTTAACCTTCTTGCCCACTACACATTCACTGATTCCAAAAACACTCTCAGTTTTCTCAAACCATCTTCGTAATTCGACAACTCCTTTAGTACCATGAAAAACAGTAGGATTGCACTTCATAAACCCAACAAAAGTGCACTCACGAACAACAGGTGCGACATCTTGACCCCTAACTGGTCCAAACCTTCTAATATCATATCCAGCATTTGCATGTCTAGCCCGCTCAGCAGCGATAACAGCATCGACACTTTCCTTGATCATTCGACGAATGGCAGCTTGATTCAAAGGTGCAGACTTTGGAGGCATGATTCTGTCATGTCACACAAAAAACAATCTGATAAGCATTCATAACATGATATACTCCTAACATGGTATAATGACAAATCAATCACAATCACAGTCACACAACATCAAGTAGTAATCAAAAGATAGTCATTCATTATTCATCACAAAAGAGTTAATACATAGTTTCATTATTTCATGAAATGATACCAATCGTTTCTACTATAACATCATTCTACTAACTGAGGATCATCTATGGATTAATACAATAAAGATACTACAATTGAAACCAAACTACTAAGAATCATGAGAAGAAATCCTCGCTTCTTCAGATATGGACGCTCTCATCTTCAACCGGAACATCGATAGATTCATTCGGTCTTTCTTCAAACATAAATCCTCTATGGATCATCTCTTGATAGAACTCATGAGCTTGAACTCTAGTCCAATAGAGATCTCTCTTGACTCGTTCGTTCTGCATACGAAGAAATGTTGTTTGTTAAAAACCTTTCTTTTCCTAGTTCCTTCTTTAACTTCTTGCACTCAGCTTTTTCTTCAGCATTACCAAGCTTTTCAACCAGCTTTTCCATTGCAGCCGTTCCTTGCTCCACACTAGAACGCACTTCATTACCCAAATCCAAAATCAACTTACCATAATACTCGTCCTTTGCTTTTCCTTTCTTTTTGACCAATGCATGCGCCGTCTCGCGACCACACAGTCGTCTTGAAAGAGAAGCCATCCGACCAAAAAGAGAGTTAATGTCCCTCCTCATGAGACCAGGCAATAGACCATCACTGTCCTCTCGAAGGAAAGGGGCAGTAGACGACTCACCTACCTCATGGACACTAGCAGGAACAGTCTCATCCTCGGACTCAATCGTGTCCTCAACCTCAATCACATCCTCAGGCTCTGAATCAGAAGCAGGCGGCGGAGGGTTAAGAGGATCCACCTCTTCATAAGGATATGTCAACTCCGGCTCATTCTCATCTTCCTCGATGTCAACTTCCATATCATCTTCTTCTTCTTCTTCCTCAAATTCTTCCTCTTTCGGGTCCTCGTCTTCGTCTACTAAGACAGGCTCGGGAACAACAGGAACATCATCGTGTTGATTCGGCTCAACAACGGGTACATCATCCACATGATCGGGAGGAATTACGTTTACCATGATAATCTAGAAAATATCATATAATACTTATTCAATAGCGTATCACTTCTTATTCTTATTGGAACACTATTATCCAAAATAACAGTTCGCATAAATGCGCAACAAACAAAAATTCACAAATCATGACATTCTCGTTCAGTATATACCTCAATTATACTCCAAACATATATAATAATAATTATCATATAATCACGTAACAATCTATGCATACAACACATGCATAAATGTACCAATACATAACAATTTATGCATACAACACATGCACAAATATACATAACAATTTATACGTACAACCCATGCACAAATATACCTTTTCTTTTCACATGTAACCAATGGCAACGAGGAGTCTTGGCGTGCGTGTAGAAGCATTATAGTTTAGGTTTTCAAAAAGACTCGACCTAGTTCTTTATAACCTTAGGCTCTTGATACCACTCTGTAACACCCCTAACCAAACGACTTTGGATTGCGCATCGGAATTAGCAATTTGGGTGCTAAATAGCACCATTTACCAAGATAATAGAAAATGACCCAAATGAGACGTTTAAACTGTGGTTCCATTATGTAATCATAGTAAACGCGTTCAGGTCCCCACAGAATCGCAACCACAACCATTACAACATTTGAAAAACTATTGTTTCAAAATAAAGACATTGTTTTAGAACAACTTAAGACATTGTTTTTGAAAGACAAGGAACACACAAGTAGTCTTTCACCAAATCCATCACACGCACGACACCTCCACGCCATCGTTGCCTTCATCCTTGGTTACCTGGGATAAAACATGTTTAAAATGTCAACAACAATGTTGAGTGAAATTCATAGAGTTTAAAATAATCAATAAGTAATAATCTTTGAACACATAAATAGGTTCTCGGGAAAACATTGCAACGAATACAATGTATAACAATCTCTTTTCTTTCACGCAATAAGCTCATGACACCGAACGTTAACAATACATATGTCATTTCATATGTTAATGTGCCCCAAACAAGGTATTATTGTCATATACCTATTACTTCTAAATACAAAATGTCCGTTTGACAGGGTGTTCACAAGGATTCATACCCCGGACAGGGTTGTCAAACCCAATAGATCTATTTAATGCATTAGCGTTCACCTCACAAGGCGATTAACGGTTCATGAAATAAGGGACTTCGACAATAGCTACTTATGCGGAAACAATCTCATAATCGGGTCCAGCATACCATAAAATCATATGTGTTCGATTTTATAAAACAAACATGTATCCCCTCGCGGGTTTAAAAATAATCAAAAGATTTAAATGCAAGCTATGGAACTCAACCTTAAGGACAAAAATACAATTCAATCAATCAACAATGTGCAATTAGATTCCACGTCTTAACCGCTACCTATAATAATACATATAAGCGCTACGTTTACTAAAAGTATTTAATTAATTTCATATAAGACATACTTGCATATAAATAATTAATATATATGTTATATATATATATATATATATATATATATATATATCACAATTACATACATACAATCATATACCATAATCTCCAAGTGCGACGCAAAATATTTCACCTTGACGCACTAACAATATCACAACGTTTTCCACAAAGTTTCTATTTTTAGAAAGTTACCGAAAGTAAGGATAATATAATCCGAACTTCATATTTCCTTATCAATTAACTAACATTACGAACCCATTGCTCATTACAAATCATATTCAAAAGTTTACGCAAGTTTGACTTTCAAAAGTCAAACTTCGTAGTTGACTTTTATCCCAAAAATAACCAAACTTGACTCGGCCGTAAAACGTTCATTATTAAGAGTTACGTGACGATCCACCTAGCGAAACGTAGCTAAAGGCGAACACTATCACTTTTCATTATCAAAAATAACTTTCAAAAATTTCTCGACTCGCTACGAGTCGGTCAAACTTTCTGGTCAAACTTGGTCAACACTAAACCCATTAAAACGACATTTTTAACATAATCCGACTATCAAAACATGCTTAGCTATCATATTTAAGCATACCAAAACCATCAAACTTTGGTTAATAACCAAATACGCTTTCAATAATTTCCGCACTTGAACCTTATAGCAATAATCATATAACACGCAATATAATCAAATTAATCAACACAAAATATAACTAGAAGCTCACAATGCTTATAAGAAAAATCAACTATGATTCCCCCTTGCTTCTTTGAAATCGGACGAACCTCAAGACCAAACAAACCAACCTTTTTCAATCAACCAACTTTAATACAACACTAATCTAACTCTTTTGAACACCCCTTTATACTCGAAAGGTTCAAGAATCAACCAAAAATCGAACTTCTCCAAATCTTAATGCATGTAGGATTTTATTAGTGGGATTTGTAGGCCTTGATACAAGGATCAATAATATGTAAGTAGATTTAATTGCGTGTCAGAAAGTTGGCCGAAATAGTGGTGGTGATGCTTTGGCCGGTCGAACAAGAGAAAAGAGGAGGAAGAGAGTGAAATTTTTTGTAAAGTGTTATAATGTGTGTGTTGAGTTGTATTTATAGAAAACAACTTTAGCAATTTGGCAATTTTAGTCCTTCCTTCTTATTAGTCCTTCAAAACTAGTACAAAGTGTTTCTTTTTTAAATAGAATCGGCCAAAGACTCGGGTCACACCACGATAGTAAATATTTTAAATCTGTCCCACTAATTTTACTTTAAAATGTTAAATCACGTAAAACACGACCTTTAAACACGGTTTTTACAAAAACTCGAGGAAACACCGTAAAATACAAAAACAACATAATCACGCTCTCGGAGCAACAATATAAATTTTTCTGACTTTCTTAGACTCTAAAAACAAATAGAAACTCAAGCATGGCTTGAATGTACCCTATAAATGGAAATTTTCACCAAACCTTATATAACATAAACGACTATAATTTATTACGTAGCAAAAATAATTATCATAGCTCGGGATAAACGTTGACCTGAAACTCGGGTTGTTACATTCTCCCATCCTTTAGGGAGCGCCGTCCCGGTGCTCAGCTCGACTTATCCGCTCTTCCTCACTTCGTCCTTACTTATAAAGAGATGAGGGTACTTTTTCTTAATCTGATCCTCACGTTCCCAAGTAAATTTTGGACCTCATTGTGAATTCCAACAAACTTTAACGATAGGTATCCAAATTTGCTTAGGTCGCTTGACCTCTCTATCAACAACTTCCACTGGCTCTTCAATCATATACAACTTATCGTCAAGTTGAATTTCATCCACCAGAACAACAATATCGCCTTCCGCTAAACATTTCTTAAGATTCGAAACATGAAAAGTACTATGAATCCCTTTTAACTCTTCTGGTAACTCTAATGTATAAGCTACAGGACCAACTCTAGCTAAAATCATGAATGACCCAATGTAATGTGGACTTAACTTTCCGTGCTTTCTAAAATGCACAACACCCTTCCATGGCGATACCTTGAGCAGTACCATATCACCGACTTCAAATTCCAACGGCTTAGTTCTTTTATCCGTGTAGCTTTTCTGGTGACTACAACCAGTTAACAAACGGTTCTTAATCTGGTCGATCGTCTCGGTCGTATCACGGATCAATTCGGGACCGGTGAGTTGGCTATCCCCAACCTCACTCTAGCATACAGGTGATCTACATTTCCGTCTGTACAAAGCCTTATATGGTGCAGCCTTAATACTTGCGTGATAACTATTGTTATATGAGAACTCAACCAATGGCAAATGGCGATCCTAACTACTTCCAAAGTCGATCACACAGGCACGCAACATATCTTCTAGCATTTTTATAGTCCTTTCGCTTTGTCCATCTGTTTGATGGTGGTAAGCGGTACTCATATCCAAATTCGTCCCCAACGCTTTCTGAAGCGATTTCCAGAATCTCGACGTAAAATGGCTATCTCGATCCAAAATGAATGAAACAGGAACACCATGCCTACACACAACCTCTTTCAAATAAAGTTGAGTGAGCTTATCCATGCTATCTGTTTTCTTCATTGGTAGGAAATGAGCTGATTTGGTCAGTCGTTCGACAATAACCTAAATCTTATCATACCTACTCGGCGTTCTTGGCAGTCTACTCACAAAATCTATAGTAATCATTTCCCATTTCCAAACTAGAATCTCAGGTTGTTGCAGTAATCCAGGCGATTTCTGATGCTAGACTTTAACCTTCTCACAAGTCAAACTTTTGCTTACATATGTGGCAATATCAGCTTTCATATTCAGCCACCAGTACAACAGCTTCAAATCTTGATACATCTTGTCAGATTCCGGATGGATAGAATACTTGGACTTATGCGATTCATGCATAACCAAATCCCTCAATCCACCGAATCGCGGCAATCAAACACGATTTCCAAAACAACGTATTCCATCAAGGCAAAAATCGAATACTTGCTTAATCAATCTCCCTAAATTCTCTGCCCTTACATTCTTCCTTTTCATCGCTTCCTTTTGAGCTTCACGAATCTGCTTTGGTAGATCGTTGTGGACAGTCATCATCAAAGCTCAGACACGTAATGGCTTATTCCTTTCCTTTCAACTTAAGGCGTCAGCTACAACATTCGCTTTTCCAGGATGATACCGAATTTCACAATTATAATC
>BQNB010097300.1:14318-25417 GCA_026074375.1 Tanacetum coccineum | reverse complement strand
AAACCAGTAAACCGAACATAACCATTCTTGAGCCATTCATGTTATTATTAGGAAAAGCTGATAAAAAAATCACATTAAGGTTCACTACAAGAAAATTGGCCTTTAGTGACGAAACGAGTTTGGTCACTAACAATGTAAAAGGTGGTCACAGAGAGGTCTAGTGACCAAAATTAATGTCGTCACCAGTCGTCACTATAGCTCCGTCACTAAATCCGTTAGTGACGAAATTATATGTGGTCACTTTTCCGTGACGAGAATAGTGGTCACCACTTAACCTTGTTAGTGACGAAAAAATTGTCACTGATATTTACTATGAGTGACGAGAAAGTCGTCACAACCTACGATGTGTTAGAGACCAAATACGTGGTCACTAATTATCAGCATATAACAAAAAAAATTAGATCTAGTTTCCCTTTTACAGCTTACATGTTTTTGCAAAGAAACTAAAATCTAAAAATTGTAGCAATGTAATCTTTACATAAAGTTTATTTACAAATAGTATAGTCGAATTTCGACACAGACCCAACCACGTTCCTATCAAATTCATCCAGCAAGAATTGTTCCCTAATCATCGAAAACATGTCTTCAGCACCTGCAATGGATGTATCTCAAGTTAGAATCGGACTGAATAAAACCAGGAAGCATGTCTGCAAAGCAGGAAGCACAACTAAATCAAATTCATATTAAAATAATCTTCCTACCTCAAGGCGCCAACACATAAGCAACTTACTAAAACCATAATACAACTGACAAAAAAAACTTCAAACTTTATCTCAAGTTAGAGTCTCGCAATTCTAAACAAAGTTACTTTGTGAGAAGAAAATACCTAAAAGCAACAGGAGTGAGATTCATTCTATCAGTAACGTCTCCAACTACCCAAATAGATGGAACCGAAGTACACGAATATTCATCGAGTTGGGCATCAATGAATGTGGTACTTGTACTGTTGGTTTCTGCGTTGGTTGCCTAACTGTGATGAGTGATGACATAGCAGTATTCATCTGTGGACACTTTATATCAAAGTTGGAGTTTTCCTGGAATCACAAGTGTGTTAGTGGTTTTATTGGTTTAAGAGCTTCACCATTACATAGAATAACGGGTTCCAATTGCTTAAAGTTTAACACAAGATAGGTTATTACCTCGATAAGCAATATGCAAATGCCAGTAGACAATGAACGAACAAAATTCAAAAGCCGTTGCTTGACAACTTGGCTTGGTACAGAAGGTAGGATAACTGGTTCAGTACACTGCGAATATGAGTGACAGTTCAGCAAAAACTGACAACAAATATCTGGTAATAGTAATACTATAGCTGCTTTTAACTTCTATAATTATGTTACTTTTACCTGCATATAAGGACAACAACACCCCATAGCAACAGCGGTTGAATGTAAGATGTCATCACCTGATGTTCTTTACTCTTGGTCCAAGTATTATCATTTTTCTGTATCAAGCAATCATGGTATCAGGCTATTACCTACTTAAGCTCATAAAACTAACTTGATCAATATTTATACCTGGTTAAAAAGGATCCCGTACGCACGTGATAATGGTCCAAGACCCCATGCAGCAAAAGCAATAACTCCAACAGCTAGAAACAATTGCACTACAAGAAACCAACCATGAAAACTAGTGACATTTATCGCAAGTTTGACTTTTTTAAAGTCAAATGATGCAACTAGTAAAGAGTGAAGACGGTAATTTATAAGTAACATACCACTGGTTTGAGAAGCTCTTCGATTATCTCATGTGCTTGCCTCAGCCTTTGACCAAACGCTTGGTGGTAAATCAGCCTTGATCAAGATGTGAGTTGCTTATTTAAGTGCTCATAGCCCGGTCTTCCTCTTAGTTTATCTTCCTATAAATAACATAAGATACACAATCAAATATCAGATTCGAAAACCACATGAAATCAGATCATATAAATCTTTATGTTACGGAATTGTAGAACCTTATCAAGATCCTTGATTGACCCTTTTCCGCATATATTTACACGACAACCTGTTGTAGCTTCTATATCTTTTAGAGATTTGCCTCAAGGTCCAGAAGCCGGCCAATAAAGTTAAACTAAAATTCGAAAAGAACATGTCATCTTAATAAATAAGATGTTAAGATGCTGAAAACGACATGTAGTGAATATGAGGAATAACAAAAAGGTCTTAACATTTTGGTTTCAGTTAATACTTGCTAAGTCAGGAACAACTCTTACCTCGATGGTATACTCAAGTAGATTGTTAATGGAACGAACCTAGGCTTGAATTCGTCTACTATTTGGCTATGCAAGAGTACTTCTGTAACAAAATCAAAAAAGCAAAATAATCAGCCGCTAGTAAAGTACTTTTATAAGCAACAAGAGACAATGTACTTTTATTTTATAAGCAAACAATAAATAAGAATATACATCTCCAAGTTTATTCTTACCCTGAAGTTTCATCTTTTTTGTCTTAAATAATTCACCATTTGATTAAAACAGTTAAGTTTATACTTAAACTATTAAGATACTTTTACTATTTATCATGGTGTCCAACTTTTACTAAAACAAAAAATTAGAATACTTACCAATTTATGTTATCCTGAGTTAACACAAACGATAAATCCATGGTCAGCTATCGCCATAAACGAATAATGTGAGATTCAAACAATAACAGGAAGTAGTGATATAAACGACATGATTGAAACAGGGCATAAAATCATAGCCAAGCATATTTCGACAGAATATAAGAAGACTTACCATTCTAGCGCGTTCACCCTTCTCTTTAGTAGCTTCATCTTTAAAAGGTATTTCAACCTGAGACACACCAGAAGTTAAATTAGGGAAACGTAAAAAGAAGCAAAGGGCAAATAATTAACTAGAACATAGTAGGTTATGAGGTTTGAGTGTTTAGCGTACCGCCATAATCCAACTGCTCGAAGGATGTTATACCCTGTAAAAAACGAGAACAATTTGCTATCACTAATACACAAGACATGAGTCAATAACTCTTTAAAGTTTATTAAATATGAATCCAGATCAAGAATGCAGATTCACAGATTAGCCGCGGGTCAATAACTCTTTTAAGTTGTTTTCTTGATTATGAGAAGAAAAAATATTTGAATGCAAACTTGTGTACCTATAAAACGTAGCAAAACTGAAATACATATATTTATATATATATATCTAAAGATAAAAATAAAGATCCAGTCATCCAACCAAAGACTTTAAAAAAAATTCCATATACCTTTCAGTAGGCTGCTTTTCTCACAGCAGCACGCATCTGATTACAAGTTGGTATCAAAACGAATTCACTTTCAGTAGGCTGCTTTTCTGAATCGAATTGAAACAAATAGATGCAAAGATAACTAGTTTGATTAATTTGTTGTGAGAAGCTAGAAATAATATATAGATGTCATAGATTTATGCAAAGTCTAGAGGCAAAGGCAACATAGATACTAAGTCAACATATATATATCTGTGAGTCTGTGACGTTATACTTGTTTTAACCGTTAGAGATAAACTCATAAGCCTAAGCAACCCATTCAATACTCAACAGGTCCAATTTGTAAATAACAAGTTTTCTTTTCACGCGTGTCAGTGTGTGAATAGAAGAGTGTCACTGTGTGACATAACATTATTATACCTCAATATCAGCAAATGCTACTTCAGGCTCAACCGTGCGGTAAGAAACGCTGAGGGTCACATTCCCTTGGCTCCTTCTTTTGCATTTAAAAAAATACGATGTTCCTGAAACAAAACAAACTCTGTTGTTAGAAACACCAATTGCTGTGAACCTATGAATAGCTGTTACAACATATGAGCTGAGGTTTTCATCTATAAAATACAACATAATTTATACGAAATTGACCCTAGTTCGATAAAAAAAGACACGTAAAACAGCTACCACTGGGTACATCATTCCCTTCATAGGTTGGACTCTGGAATTCTGTGAAAGGATTAAGTTTGTTCACAAGTCTATTATGAGCCGTCTTTAGGTCAGGTTCTATAAATGCCTTGTACATTGGATAAGCCTGCACACACAAAGTAGCTGATTAATTTGAGTAATGTTTTATCTCTAACACGTCAAACAGGTAAAATATCTATAAAAAACATTGTTTAAAAAGAAATGGGTCAAAAGTAGCTAGACCTGTACTTTAAATTCATAAAACGTCTATAGTTGGTTTATACAAATAAGTATGTTATTATTGAGATGTTATACCTTTTTAGTCATACTTGACATAGGAGTGTTATCAAGAACTACCACACAGTCAGCATTTAGTGTAAGTCATTTGAATGAAAAACTATATGTTTCAAACTGAGGACATAAAACGTTAAGACATATCCGAAGTACTTCTAGTTCTTTGCCAAGTACTTCCTGTCTTTGATGCAAACTCGTTAACAAAACTTTCTATGAATTTTCATAGAAAAAGCAATATATCAATCGTACAAAATTATCATATATATGGACAATATAAGCATAAACATATCATATTACCTCAAAAAATAGCCTATCCTCAAAAAGTATTTATCAGTTTGTGATGCTAAGGGGGTGTTTGTTTCGGCTTAACATATATATTGACAATATAATACATTCACTGTCAAAATTCTCATAGCATAAGCATAGTTTATTTCTATAAATTTTCATATATGTGTGTAACGAAGTTTAGGTTCTAAGCAATTTCTTTGGCGGATAACATTAACTTTTCAAAAGCAAACATGTACGTTTGTAAATTTTCCGCTAACACATTATACATCTGCTATTCGACTATCTAATTTACATTAAATAAAAATCTAACCTACCTTCTAAACGGTTAATCATAGCAACATCTCAACAATTATATCAAATTGTATACAGTAGAAATGTGCAAAGCGAATGAAACCACACTTTAATCACATAATCAAATTTTACCTAATTCACATTACAAGCCCTAATTTAAACCTTAACAATCAAATTTATGAGCATAACAAGCAGAGAAGTTAGATGAAATCCAAACCGTAATACAAATGAGAGCTTAATTTCGAACCGTAACACAACCGAGAGATCCGTAACACAACTGAGCAATCCGTAACACAACCGACCAATCCGACACACAACCAAGCAATCCGTAACGCAATCGATCAATCTGTAACGCAACCAAGCAATCTGTAACACAACCGAGCAATCCGTAATACAACCGAGCGATCTGTAATCTGATTTCAACCGAGCGATTAGAGCTTGAAGATGATGGATTGATGTGGTGTTTTGATTTCAAATGACCGTTGAGAGTTTAACGAATTTACATGGTGTTTTTTTTAGATGAATTTACATGGTGCGTTGGATCTGATTTTTTTTATGAGTTGATATGAAAGAGTGAGATGGGTCCGATCTTTCTTTTTGAGATGAGTTATTTATTGAAGTTTGATTAAAAAAAATGAAAATGCCGTGTGTTAAGAGTAAAAAAATATGGCTTTTTTTTCCAAGTTATTTTTTGCACAAAATATTTTTCTCATAAGTTTGATATTAATTTTTTTTTTTCACTTTTACATATTAATGAAAAGTAATATATTTACCGATTATGTTTGATATTGAAAATTTTGTTTTATATATATATATATTAGGGTGAGCAAAACGGACCGTGGACCAGACTGAACCGAGAAACCGGACCGACCGGATCGGACTGAACCTATTTCGGTCCGGTCTTCAGTCCGTCATTTTCCTCTTTTTTGGTCCTCGGTTCGGTTCGGTTTGGTCTTACAAAAAAGGGCAATTATGCCTTATTGGACTGGATCGACCCGACCCGGACCAAACCGAACCATTTCGGTCCGGTCTTCGATCCGGGGTTTTGGCCAAAGTCGGTTTTGGTCGGTCCGTTCTGGTTTTCGAACCGTGAGCACCCATGATATATATATACCTAGATTATAATTTAGTGACTACATAGTGACCACTTATAAGGTTGGTCAAGCAACACTTTTACTAGTGACCAGAAAAGAAAGTGACTATATAATTATATCATCAGCGCAAAATGAGTGACTCCAAAAAAGAAATTCTCACTCCCACATTTTTGTCACTAAAGCCCACTTTTTCTTGTAGTGATATAAACAATTAAGAGTATGTAACCTGAAGTAAATAACACAACCAATTATTTAGTAAGACAAAACTCTACAAAATTTCTACTACTCCGGTATATCTTAGTATAGAATCATTGGCTTTAAAGCAAAGCTATATGTACTTTTTGCGCCAAACCTAATTATAAAGCAATAGTAGTAGCTCAGTACTATGGTTCTTGGAGAGGATGTTTGTGGGCGAGAGGACTGACGTCGTTATCGGTGATGAACAAGAATTCCACAAGCGACGACAAATTAATAAGAATTCCACAAGCGACGAAAAATTAATAGATAGGACATCTATAGAACGAAATGATCGTTGTAGTTTTGGCACAACTAATTCTTACTAATAAAATTAATTAAAAAGTTTCACTGCTTTGAACCTCACCTGTCTACAGATTGATTAGTCCATTCGGTTGTGGTATATGTTTTTAGTCTATTTGGATCTGTAGTACTTGGCAATTTCATTTCTAGGTACACATTTTATCAGTAGATTTCATTCTTCCTAGCCTTTAAAAAAAGTCACTAAAAGATTATATGTAACACAAAGGAATTTAATTACCTAAATGGTTATGATAAATTAGGCTGATCTCGACTTGGAGAGAGTTATTAGATTGTCGTCTTTCAGTAATTTATTAGATAAAGATAAACAAACAAATACGAGTAATAAAAGTCTTTCTGATCTACTGTTATTAAAATGTTAGCCGGCCTTTTCAGAACGTTCTTTGAAAGAATCAGACTTCTTTTATTCTCATTTTATGTCACTAATTGTCATAATCATAAAAATCTAGTTAAATCTGATAAGCAAACCCATGAGTTGAGCACAACGAAATAAGTAGGGTAAGTGCAGTGTTTGACTCATGTACATGTGCAAAATTAACATACGCTGCTACTTTAGTAGCAATTAACAATAATCATGGGATTCTCCAGGACCCATTTGATAACCTTCTTCCTTCTTGTCTTGATCCCTTATGCAACTTCATTTACCTTCAATTTGAGAAAGATTGATCAGCGAAATCTTAATAAGGATATTGATACTTTTGGTGACGGTCCTTATATCTCCGATGATGGAATCCATCTGACCCCAGATCAAAATCATATCAGTGAAACCCAGTCCGGATGGGCAACTTACCATAAGCATCTTCATCTTTGGGACAGTAGAACGGATGAGCTAGCAGGCTTTTCCACCAATTTCACCTTTGTAATGAACTCAAATGGGCTTCGACATTATGGTGATGGTCTCACATTCTTTCTTGCTCAGAATAATACTGTGTTCACACCCGGTGGAGCCATGGGCCTTCCTACCAATTACTCTAACGTCATCTCGCCATATCGTTTTGTTGCAGTGGAGTTTGATACTTTTTGGAACGTGTGGGATCCACTAGACTCTAGCAATACTTCCATCGGGGATCATGTGGGTATAAGCATTAGCTCTCTAAAATCTGTTACATATCAGAAATGGTTAAGCAATGTTTCTGGTGGGGGAGAGTGTCAAGCTTGGATCACATATGATTCTGTTTCGAAAATCCTTAGTGTTAACTTCACTGGTTACCAAAACAATAGAGTCTTACGTCAAGATGGACTTGCTTATATGGTTGATCTCAGAAAGGAGTTGCCTGAATGGGTTATTTTTGGATTTTCAGCCGGGACTGGAGCTCTGTTTCAGAAAAATGATGTGAGATCTTGGAGTTTTGATGGTTCAGATTTGGAGGTAGATAAAAGGAACGAGCAACCTCCGAACCCACTAATTCCAAACCCTGATCCAGTTTTAAGGAATAACATTAACGTGGGATTAATATATTGGGCCGAAACCCAATCAACCGGGTAATCACAACCCGCTGTCAAAGACAGTTACAAGACAGCGGTTATATAACTGTAAAACAGTTATATAACTGAAAAACAGTTATTTTTACCAAAAGACACGATGGTTCAATCGAACCAATACAACCTTTACTCGTACCCTTTCATTGTATATAAATAGGAACCGATTACTGTAAAACATATGATGACAGATTCAGATTTATAAAGATTTAAGATTCAAGATTATTTTGGTATATTTTGATTTCAAGTTTAGATTAGATCCAACATTTGGCATCAGAGCTTTTGGTTAATTAAACCAAGATCATCATATACCGGTTTTAAGAAATCACAATGTTCCTTTCGAATCAAAAAAACTGCACCAAGGTTTTTCCAGATAATCGGAAAACATAACCCCGAAAAATCAAAGGGATCAGGCACCAGTTTTTTTATCATAGATTCGAAAACAAATAGAAACCACATTTGGATAACGCAAAGTCATCACAAGAAAAGAGACAGAAAAATTAAATCATCAAAAAGGGGAACGAACACACCTCTTTGAAGATTCGATATTCAAATTCGTTGGAATCATCATTTGATTCTAGACTATCCAAAGAAAAACCCCAAACTTGCGGCGATTTATCAAGATCCCCAATTTTTGTTAACGAAAACCAAATTTCGCACAAAATCAAATCCGAGAATCCGTGGTTACAAACACATAGGAGAAGAGCGATTACAATCGCCATCTCAGTCGGCGGATAAAAAACCACCAGACAAGAGAAGCAGAGAGAACCAAGCCTCAAGGAGACGAACTCCACAAACAGAGAAAGAGGCGGACTAAATAAGAAAGGGACACCGGGTTAAAATATAACCCTAACAGGTTTATTAAAAGCCTAATAACCCCCTCCACTTTTCAACTTTTATATACATCATTTCATTTATTAGACTATTGTAGCTTTTAGCTTTTACATAAGTTACCCCTTAGATATTAGGTTTGTAACTTTGCCTAAAACCCGAAGATAGAAATATAGTAGTCTAAAAATTACACTGCCTACTATATCGAGAGAATAATTTTTAAGGAGTAATTAACCTTAGGTTATTCGGTTTAAAATTTCAAAAAACTTCTTATTTGGTTTATGATAAGAAAATTTCAAAACTTCTTATTTGGTTTATGATAAGAAATTTTCAAGACTTCTTATTTGGCTTACGATAAGAAAGTTTTTTTAAGATTTTACTTATTTGGTTTATGATAAGTAATATATAAAGGATTAAGGTTTTTTTTTAAAAGATTAAAAGTTCTAAGATTTAAGGCTTTATAAAAAATTAAAGTTTAAAAGATTTTAAGATTTACATTATTAAGTTTTTTAAAGAATTAACAAAGTTTTCAAAAGTTTTATAAGAATATTATATCAGATTCAAATAATCAAATTTTTGAAAAGGGTTATTATACAAAGAAGTTACTATACTTTCCCAAAAAGTTCGCCTAAGTTATCAAACTTTCATTTTGTTCACTTAGGTTACTAAACTTATGAAACATGACATTTGGGGTTACTCAACTTTGCAAAAATATACGTAAACATCATTGAACTTGTAAAAACATGACATTTATGTTACTTAACTTACCTAAAAATATACGTTCAGGTTGCTCGGCTTAACGTTGAAATTATAGGGGTGTATGTTTATCAAAAGTTCAGTACCCTAAGTGAACAAAATAAAAATTGAGTAACTTAGGCGAACTTTTTGGGAAAGTATAATAACTTCTTTGTCTATTAACCCTTTTTGAAAAATGTCTGGAAAAGATAATACTTCTAAGATAAACGAAATTGGGTCAACAACCCATTTTCAATGCCCTATATTGAAATGGGCAAACTACACAACATGGGCAATTCGAATGCAAATTATTCTAGAAGCAATCGGAAGATTGAAAACCTTCGAAGAAAGAATAAAGGTTAAGAAAGGAAAAGCATTCGAAGATCAAGATAAACTATTGTTTGCAAAACACAACGATAACGGTCGAAGACATCACTATGATGATCAAGGAGGGAGATACGATTCCACCACATAGCGAAAATGTGACGATTAATAGACATCATGGAAGAGAAAAGTTCTCACAAGATTACAATGAAGGAATGAGAAAGCCTAGGAGATTTCAGCAAAGTAAAATGTTAGATTTGCAATTGAATATGGACTTATGCCTCCATTGCCGTAAAAGATATCAAAAGACAAAAAATACGGTAAGCATCAACCTTTGTGAAGAAGATCTAGAACCAACATTGTTTAATGGCATCCACAAGCTTCAACAAGACTCAAAGAAAATCTAGCAAGGATACACCAACAAATAAAAGTATTTGGTTTGCTAAAGACTATGATCATGAAGACTCAAAGTTTGGAGAAATTATATTAGAGGAAGATGAAGGAGGACATGATCAAGACTATGATAAACTGAGATATCGGAGACCGACAAGTCGAAGAAATAAAGGAAGAAAGCCTTAAAGTCAAGACACACTTTTGGAGCACTATTATTTTCAAAAGTGCTCAAAAGATTCAAAATGAAAATGAAGACTTTTGAAGACACAGCGATTGTGATTACGGGGGAGAATATTGGGCCGAAACCCAATCAACGGGTAATACAACCCGCTGTCAAAGACAGTTACAAGACAGCGGTTATATAACTGTAAAACAGTTATATAACTGAAAAACAGTTATTTTTACCAAAAGACACGATGGTTCAATCGAACCAATACAACCTTTACTCGTACCCTTTCATATGTGAGATCTTGGAGTTTTGATGGTTCAGATTTGGAGGTAGATAAAAGGAACGAGCAACCTCCGAACCCACTAATTCCAAACCCTGATCCAGTTTTAAGGAATAACATTAACGTGGGATTAATAATTGGAGTACCTCTTTCAGTGACTTTTCTAGGTTTTCTTTTGTATATCTTGTGGAGGATGAGAAAGAATAAAAGCAAGGCAGAGGAAGCAGAAGAAACTGGATTTGATGTTGAGATGAACAATAAATTTGAAAAGGGCACTGGGTCCAAAAGATTCTCCTACAACGAGCTAGCTCGATCAACCTGTGACTTTGCAGAGACGGAGAAGCTTGGTGAGGGAGGCTTCGGAGGGGTTTACAGAGGTTTTTTACTAGATTCTAAGACACATGTTGCAGTCAAAAGGGTGTCAAAGACTTCCAAACAAGGGGTCAAGGAGTATGCATCAGAAGTAATGATCATTAGCCAGTTGAGAC
>BQNB010097300.1:0-12566 GCA_026074375.1 Tanacetum coccineum | reverse complement strand
GATTGGTGTTATGAAAAGTTCAAAGGAATAGCATTTTGTCTTGTTTTTAGTCCAAGAAGACGCAATGGGCGCAAGAGTAGCTATGGGTCAATTGGATATAGATTCAAGAACTTCGATGGTACTTCCGTTGGGGTTGAAACCCTCATTCCAGATTCTATATTTCAATATGAAAACATAGGGATCAAGTCAGATCAGATGTTGATGAGCTATCATCAATCAGAACTCGATTGGAAGAAAGCCAAGAAGTTTATCACGGTTTCATTTGACATCTATGGAGCAGACTGTATGGTAAAAATGTGTGGCGCTAGATTGGTGTATGAGGATGATGTGCAACAACAAGAAGGTAGGCCTGGTTCAAGAATGATTCAATGGCTACCTCCACCTTCTCAGGCTGAAAATGAGTCTCCGGTCAAGAAGAGACACGTTTCGTAATCCTATACTAGCTACATAATTCTGATAAGGTAGGAGAGAAATAATTAGGGGTTAGTGAAAGTTGTATTGTGTGCCTTTTTTCATCAAATGTGTGCGAGTCTTTAACAAACTTAGGTAGAATATCACATTTATTTTGAGTGAAAGTTGTATTGGTGTATCAAAGTAGCGAATAATCTTCCATGAGTTTATGCTTTGTTGGTGATTTTTTGTTGTGGATGACGATCTGTGTTAGTGGTGTAAGAGAGGGTAGAGTTTTGCCTTAGCCTTGTTTGTTGTAACCAATAGTTGATTCAATGTTTTAGATTCTTCTTACTTTCCTCGTCTTTTATATAATAAATAAAATTCTCTTCAACGTTAAAATTGAAAAATGACCGAGGGTGCAAAATTTTCTTATGCGACCAAAACTCGTTAGTATGTTGATCGAACAAATCACATTGATACGAACCTATCCCATACTAGGCTCGTATCGGTTCATAAGTCTAAGTGTAGAACTCACTCAAAAAGCTAGCTTGTAAGAGGAGGGGACACCTAGACTTTATAAACCATAAACCAATCTCATACTTAGCCGATGTGGGATCACAATAATACCCCACGCTTCGAAGAGCCAACATCCTCGTTGGTCACGGCTATGTTGTTCACGGTTGACACCCCTCTTTGGGTCCAAGCCACCACTCCATAGGTCACCACTCCGAGCTCGTTGGTCACGGATATGTTGGTCACGGTTGGCACCCTTGTTTTTCAGGTCCAAGCCACTACTCCATAGGCCATCACTTCGAGTGTTGGGACCTCGAAAGGTAAGGCCAGCTCTGATACCAATTGACACGAACCTATCTCATACTAGGCTCGTATCGGTTCATAAGTTCAAGTGCAGAACTCAATCAAAAATCTAGCTTGTAAGAGGAGGGGACACCTAGACATTATAAACCATCAACCAATCCTATATTTGGCCGATGCGGGATCATAACACACATCTTTAAAAGAATGTATTTTTCTCTTTCATTCAGGTAGCTATCCGGTAAACTTTTGATGCTTATTTTTTATTTTCTACGAGTATTTATAACTTATGCGGAATCAGCTATAAACAAGTCCAATTCACCAAAAATATTCACCAGTTCAGAAACACAAAATCCATCCAGCATACCCACATCTTTAAAGATGCTATGTCACGTCTCGAGTAGACCCTCTGCTTTCATCTTCATATGTTGGATAATTACGACAACAACCCGTAGTATGATACGCGGAATCACTTAACCATAGGTCGTTCATCGAGCACAAATAGCACCCTTTAACTCATCCCGTTGAAGAAAACGAGATAAACAAGAAAAGAACACATAATTTTACGATTATATGCACACGATCTTACCCTCGAACACCCCTTTATTAGAACAATAAATCTGACAATTCGAGTAAAAATGATGTTGAATTAGCATCCCCATCACCTCTATTAATAGAGAAGAGGGGGTAGAAACCTTCATCTAGTTGCTTGTCCTTCAATCGTCTTTGAGTCACTATAGCATCATCGTACTAACCTGAAAAACTTCAACTTAACGATTCCCTTGATCTCTCTGTAATTCCACCTCAAACTAAACATGTTTATCAACATGTACTCCATGGACTCATGTTTTAACACAAGGACCAAGTTGTTTCAACCCAACTTGTTTATGACCAAGTTTCTTAAACCCAACTTGTTTAGAACAAAGTTTCTTGAATCCAACTTGTTTTGAATCACCATGATTTTGTTCACAAAAAGTCATCACTTTTTCTTCCAAAGTATACAAATCATCATAACCTGACAACGTTTGATCACTTTGATTCTACCCTAGTTTTAAGTATAACCATATTTTCAAGAGTACCCGATAAAATGAAACTTATTTTTAACCATAGAACATACCTGGGTATAAAGCTTGATCCATCATGTAATTGTATCTCGACTTTTCTTGTCCCTTAGAGAGTGCATGTTATATGATCACCTAACTAAACCGAACCATCATCAAAACCCATAAAGTCATACAAAAAATCCCTCTTAGGTGTCATATGATAAGACTCCCCCCTAATTGATTACCAATTAAGTCATCTCATCATTTTTCGGCTACCACAAAGGCTTCTCTAAATTAGGTGTTACCCTCATCATCAGAAGAATCAGAATCGTAATCATGCTTTCCCTCTCTGACATACCCACTTGACTTCTTCATTGAACAGTTTTTCTTCATATGACCCTCTGAATGAAATATTAAGCACTTGAGTTTACATGTTCGACCCCTTGACTTAAACAACAAACTTCCTCCTGAATGAGCTTTGCCAGAACGATCAAACCTTCCCCTTCATATAATCTGTCACAAGTTTCTTTATATTTTTTCTTTAAGTTCTTTTCTTCAACTCCCTAGAATTAAAAGTCGCCATAATATTCCACATTGTTAAGAATTCCCTCTCATGCAAGAATATCTCAACAAAGTTTTCATAATACAATGACAACAACGTAAGTAACATTAGTACTTGATCCTCATCCTCGATCTCGATATCTATATTCGCCAAATCAAGTATCAACTTATTAAAATCATTTGTATGATCACCAAGTTTCATGGATTCATATATTATGTATACATCTTCTTCTTCATTTGTTTGTTAAGAACTTACTCATATACAGACTAGTCAACTTCGTTCAAATTCATGCAGCAGTGGTTTCCCATGTAACTTCCCGTAAAACCCAGTCTCCCAAGCATAGAATCAAGGTATAGCATGTCTTCTTCATCAAAGCAGCCTTTTCAGGTGCTTCTATATCCGCGAGAGATGTCTCTAATGCAGCATCACATCCCTACAGTACCATTAAAGCACCCAACTTCATTTTTCATAACTCGAAGTCATTCTTCTCATCGAATTTCTTGATGAAAACCTAGTTATAGAACTAACCTTCTTCCTTTTCCTTGCTAAAAACCTTGTCAAGTTGTATTTTAACTAACTTTATCGACAATTCTCATAAGCCGTGTGTTATATACCAGTTTTTGCTAAAAAAAACCTTTCTTGCAAATCGAATGAGATTAGAAAAACCCTAATACTCGATCTCGAACAAGCAAACCCACCCTTAGCTTGAAACCCAAGAAAACCATGATCGAAACTTGAACCAAAGAAAACACGCAACAATAAATATCCTTCAAATATTATCTAAATAGATAAAAATCTGTATGAATATCTCGAAGTTTATAAATAAAAACCATGAAACAAACTTTGACTTTATATGTAAATCATAAGAAAACCAAAGTTCCATTTGTCAACTGTTTTGGGTAAAAGGTTTTGCCCTGATAAATATGTTAACACCAAAAAATAATGTTAACATAAAAAAGAATATGATTGCGTACCAGATTAACCTAAACGCTCTAACTAAGCGTGAAACTAAACCAACTAGGTTTGACTTACCAGGCCTTTAACAACCTTATGTAATTCCTTCAACGTAATATAAAACAAAATAAAACCCCATGCATGTATGCGTGTACATGCACGTCCCAAACAGCCCTATTGCAGCAGCTGCAGATGAACATCTAGTACAGTTTCTGGCCATGCCAGAGGAAGAGGGGCATACAATACATAAAGTTTGTCGTTTAATTTTGGTCCTGATGTATCAAGTGAATGAGTTGCAGAGCACAGGGAGTTGAAAAGGCTTGGTATGCGTCTGAAGTACATGGTTATATTTCGCCATGTGTTATATTTGATATAGAAATTGATGTAATCGTAATTCTTGTATTTAGTTTTGAATAATGAAATATATATTACGTATATGTAATTAATTTTGGATTTTTGTTTTGAATAAATTATTTTTTATTTCGAATCGTATCTGTGGTTGCAAGCAGTTTTTTTTGCCATATTTTTCAAATTAGTGACCACTATATGTTTGGTGATTATTTTGATTTAGTGGTCACCATTGTTGGTCATTATTTGGTCAAAATAGTGACCACTTATCTATACACTGACGAGAATAAATGACCACGCAGGTTGTCACCAAAAATAATGACCACTTTCAAGTGGTCACTTTTTAGTGACCATTTTCATATGTCGTCAATTTTACCTTTTGTGACCGACTTTTAGTGTCCGCCCTGATGTGGTCAATAAATCAGCTTAGTGACGAAATATCGACTTTTAGTGACCATATTCGTGTTGTCACTAAAAGCACTTTTTCGTGTAGTGCAGTCACAATGTACTTTGGTAATTGTCACTGGTCCAAGCAACACACAACCCTTGCCCATTTTTGAAGCGAAGAGACATTAATTTGAGCCTGATCGTATATATTATAGCATCTCTTAGCTGCTCCACCTTGCGAGACCTTTTCTTGAAAATACGATTGTTTCGCTCTTACCACATAAAATGCGCAGACGCCGCAACAACAAGCCTAGCAATAACACTCTTAGCTGATCTCTTGTGAGAAATGGAAGTTAAATCAACGACAATGCTCCTATACGAGAAAAAAATATTATCCATAAACACAAAATTATCATAAACGACCACACCTGCGAAGAATAAGCACAATCAAAAAATAGGTGTTCATGAGAATCTAATATATATTCACATGAACATGCAAAAACAAGTCCTTCTTCCTCCTCTCGTCGCCACCGCTACAAACGGCGAAACTCAAAATCGAATCTCGAAACCTCTAAAGAACTCTAAACCTTGATGTAGCACTCGAACTTCAAAGACCACAATACGCGTAGATCTTGATACCACTTGTTGGACAATTACGACAACAACCCGAAATACGATATGTGGAATCACTAGAACATAAGAAAAAAACAAGTAGCACCCTTCAACTCAACCCGTTGAAGAACACGAGAAAAACATGAAAAGAACACACAAGTTTACGATTATATGCACACAATGTTACCCTCAATTGCCCCTATATTAGAACCAATAAAGCTAACAATTCGAGTAAGAAGAAAGTTGAATTAACATCCCTCACCTCTATTTATAGATATGAGGGGGTAGAAACATTCATCTAGTCGGTTAAGAAACCCTAATTGAACAAATAAAGCCTATCTTTCCCTGTACTCTAAGCTACCTGGTCCTAGTTTACGTCTCATCTTAATCTATATCACTAAATACAACTAAACCCCTTTAAGTATTACTCCTAATATACCACAACATGTATCCACAACCCCTTACTCTTATTTTCTTCAACACAATTCCCTAACACGCCACCTAATAAGGACGGCGTAGAGTATCCCCTCAACTATATATGTACCAACATCCCGTTGAAAACCTCAATTGTGACACCCGCCTCACGGTATTCCTACTCTAATCCATGAAGATCTGGATAGCAAGTATATTTCCATTTGCTTCATCCAGTTGAGCATACAACAACAACGATACCCAATCCCGCTTACGCAGGGTATGGGGGAGGTGAGATGTAGACAGATCATACCCCTACCCTTGACGGGTAAGGAGACTGCTTCCGGGTATGCCTTGTTTAGAGCAAAGGCATGAGTAAGTGTTCATTTTCCTTTAATTTTAAGTTTTCACTGTAACATTACTTTAATTTGCTTATTCTTCTTATTTCTTATTATTCCCTGCTAACTTGTGCTTATTAATATCATAGTTTGTTAGTTTAAGATCCCGCATTGTTGCTTATTTCTTGTTACATTGTTTTCCTAAAGTCTGCCTCAATATATCATCAAACCTGACATTCCTTGTTTGCTTATTAAAAAGCAGGGAAACACGAAAAGCAAATATTCGACCAAGACGAGAAGCAAAAAAAAAAAACAACACCACATAGGGCACAAAGAAAAATAAACCTAAACGTGCAAACTACCAAAAAAGGCTAGAGGCCCAACCAAAAAAAGCAACAAGATAACCCAAGCAGACATATAGACAAAACGTCGGAAGCCACAAGCAAGGAAGACACGCAAGAAGATAAAAGAAGCCAGAACACAAAGGCAAAAGCAACAACACAAAAGGCACAAAGCAAGCATACGAACACGGGAGCAGGCAAAGCAAGAAACATAAGCACGAAACAAGCACACAAAGACCATAGAGAACAAGGCAAACAAACGGCAAACCAAACGAAACCAAACCCTCCACACCCTCCATAAAACCTTCTAACCTAATTCTAGCCCACCTATCTAACCTATCAAACTAAAACGCAACGAGGGCAAACACGAAAGACGGAAAAGGCAAAAGGCAAACAAAGGACACGCAAGAAAAACCGACAAACATAACGAAACCAACAAACAAAGGGAAGAAAACAAGAAAAGCCGACCCAAAGTCGACCCCCAAAACCCCCTTAACCTAATTCTGATCTCTCCACTCGTTCCTAATCAGAGGTCATGTCCCCGGAAAAAACAAGAGAAGCACCTTTCAATGACAATGCTTCACTCTATCTTCCCACCTAAGTTTTGGTCTACCCCTTCTCCTCAAGCCGTCTACAACCAGAGCCTCGACTCTCCTAACTGGTGATGACTGTGGTCTTCTCCTGGACATGATGTCCCGGAAACCACCCTCAACCGTACTCCTACTCATCTTGTTGATGATCGTCTCGACTTCAAGTAGCGCTCTATAAACTCCATTTGGGATCATGTCAAGCAGTGTCCTACCACAAGTCCACCTTAGCATTCTTAATTCCGCTACTTCCACCCTGTTAGCAAGGGCTTTCGTAATAGGCCAACACTCTGACCCATACAACATGGCCGGTCTGATTGCGACTCGATAGAATTTTCCCTTCAACTTGAGGGGGACATTTCTATCACACAGAACTCCTGTGGCCGCCCTCCACTTCAACTAGGCTGCTTTAATTCGGTTAGATACGTCTTTGTCAATCCTCCCGGATTTATGCAGTATCGATCCAAGATACCGAAAAGACTCCATAGGTTGTAGAATCTTGTCCCTAATACAAACATCCACTTCTTCATTGTGGGTGATCTCCCCATTACCGAAGTCATATCTTAGATATTCAGTCTTCTCTCGGCTAACCCTTAGGCCGTTGTCCTCTAGAGCTTTTCTCCAGTCCTCAAGTCTCATGTTTAAACCTTTCGCAGATTCTGAGACTAGCACAATGTCGTCCGCGAAAATCAAGCACCATGGGATGTCCTCCTGGATCTCCTTCGATAGCTCATCAAGAATCAAAGTAAATAGGTATGGGCTAATTGCCGATCCCTGGTGAAGCCCTACATCCACGGGGAAAAACTTCGTGTTTCCGATTGAGGTTCGTACACGAGTTTTCGCTCCATCATACATATCCCTGATAGCCTTAATGTAGCTACATTACTACTCTCAAATGGTTTAGTTGGTTAGGATAGAGATGACTTGATGTGTTTTGACTAGGTTTCTTCCAAACAACTCCCTGGGAAACGCTATCCATACCCTTTTCTATATCTAGAAAATCCATATGCAAGGTCTCTTCTTTGTCTCTCCGTTTTCTTCTCCATAAGGGCTTCAAATAAGGTTAATTGCCTCGACTGAAGAACGTTCGGGCATAAAACTGAACTGGTTTTCAGACACCGAAGTCTCCCTTCGCAACCTCCTCTCGATCACTCTCTCCCAAAGCTTCATGGTGTGACCGAGGAGCTTGATACCCCTATAGTTGCTACAAACTTGCGCATCGCCTTTATTTTTGAAGATTGGGATAACTTCACTAAGTCTCCACTCTTCAGGCATCTTCGCGCTAGTGAAGATCTTGTTGAAGAGGCTAGTTAGCCAGAAAATACCCTCGTCCCCTAGGCTTCTCCAAGCTTCTATGGGTATTTGGTCTGGTCCTACGGCCTTATTTCTCCCCATCTTCTGTAATGTCGTCCTTACTTCTGCTTGGTTGATCCTTGAGTAGTAGCGTTCAGGATGTGGTTGTCTGTTAGGGCCCCCACCCTCTTCGAGTCCCTCCCGTTCCCTCGCATTGAAAAAAGAAGAGAAGTATTATCCCCATCTTTTTTTAATCTCTTCTTTATCCGTAATGGTTCGGCCTTCTTCATCTTTTATGAAACATATGTCCCCCACCATATATACTATAAGTGTCATCTACCACTGCGTTACCTAAACCATTGTTGAGAATACACATATAAGATCGAGTACCCATGTCTTCTTTCATAGCAACCATCTAATTGGATTTCTCCTTATACGTAACCGAAACCTTGGAAATTAATTATACATGTGCATATTCTTCTATCAATGCAACAAATCATAAAGCATCCATTATAAGGCAGTAAATAATTAGTTTCATTTAATTTGTATTTTTTGGTGGGTATCAGCTGTTGTTCTTGTCCATCTGAATCCCTATAACCTAGGGTTTCGTTTATCCTTGCCTGCGATGGGGTCTAATCCCTTTGCTTGTTTGATCGATGTATCTTCCCATTCATAGATCGTTTTATCTGAAACCTTAAAATTTAATTTAGGGTTTCGACTATCAAAATCTCTCGATTCATCACTGTTTTCGTTGTTCTATCCGGCTGATCTCTTCGATTTTCGGGTTTTAGGGTTTCGATATTTGTTTTGGGTTTCGTTGGGAATTGGGTGTTTACCCTAATACTTTCTGTCCTAATCTTTTACCTGATTAGGGGTTTGTTAACTATTAGGGTTTTGATTTTTGTGTTGATCTCATTTAATTCATGTTATCGCAATGGTTGTTGATTAGGGTTGGTTCTGGTTAGGATTATAAACCTTATGTTTAGGGTTTTGTTCTTCCTTTTACCCTGATCCGTTGGAGGTGTATGTCGTTTGTGACCATGGGTTTCCTATCATGACAGATGTGGTTAAGCATCTCTGATTAGGGTTTCGACTCTGGATTAGGATGCTTATTAAAGTTCCTGGTTATTTGGTGACTGGTTCGGCTCTATCTTGTTTGATCATGGTGCTATCTGGCTTCATTATCATTATGGATCCTGTTAGGGTTGGTTCTGAGCGCATTTTGAAAACCCTAATTTTTAGGGTTAAGTCTTCTTCATATCCCTAATCGCTGCCTATTTTTGGTAATGGTTATTGTTGGAGGTGGGTTGTGTTGATATTGAGTGGCTTGGATTGGAGGGTTTCAAACATATGGTAGACTCTTGAAGACTAGTTGGTATGTTCTGATCTGGGTGATGCTTTGGAAAGGTTTGTTTTTGGGTGACCAATGCCTTTTTGAATCTGATACTACTGGTGGTAGCATGGATACTTTGTGTCGTCCATTGGATGTTAGGGTACAAGCTGCAACGTGGGTTTCTGCGCATATTGTTTAATATGAGCTCGAAGATTGATCATGATTTGAAACATGGTGCTGCGTTTGTACTTGTGTAATCTGATATGCTTAGTCCTTGTGACGGAATATTATTTGGTAATTGGGTTCTTATTGCATTACGTGCTGTTTTAATAGTGATGTATCATAATGGGTAAGAATGTGTTGTTATCTTGCTGCAATGGCCTATTCGTGATGGTTGTTGCTGCAATCATATAGAATATCAGAGATTAAGCAACATACATAACCTGATCATATGATCAGGAAGAACAAAGGCAATGGAAATAAGCCGTGACTGAACGTTTTATTATAACAGAATGTTTACAATGCACAATGATTAACAATGTGACAATCACTGTTGAGATAAAAGCACAAACGATTGAATACACAAATGATAAGATATGTGTATTGAAATGGGATATTGAGACAATTGTGTCTGTTATGTGTGCTAACCCTACAGGTATAAGAACTATATATAAGCTACAGGGTTGCTCCAATTTACAGCTCTAGTCCTCCAAAGTCCAGACTTTACAGCTATGCCCCTTCCATCTTTTGTTTGAGAGAAGAACACAATAAGACCTGAAACAATGCTAATCACACAATAATCCCTTAAATATATAAGAGAGTTTAACACTTAGATTGCTAGGATACATAATTTAATACACCCCTTTAATTTAAGTGTTAAACAGATCTATCATGTTTAGACCTTTTAAAAGCTGATTGTGTTGGTCTGCCGAAAGACCTTTTGTAAAAATGTCTGCAAGTTGTTTTACTAACTCAATTTTTAAAGGTTTGATGATGCCACTCACAATTTTTTCCCTGATAAAGTGAAGATCAATTTCAATGTGTTTGGTTCTTTCATGAAAACAGGGTTTGAAGCAATCTGAATGACAGCTTTGTTATCATAATATAAAGACACACAGGTCCTTAAACAAGTTTAGAACCCACATAACTTCACACGTGATAGATGCCAAGGCTCTGTATTCAGCCTCGACAGATGATCTGGATACAACATATTGTTTTTTGCTTTTCCAGGAAATGACAGAATTCCCCATGAACACGATGAAGCCGGTCACAGACCTCCTAGTGGCTCTACATTTGGTCCAGTCAGAGTCTGAGAAACCTTTAAGGTTAAAGTTTTCCCCTTTTGAAATGAAAATTCCCTTCCTAGGAGAATTCTTAAGATATTTAAGGATTCTAAATGCAAGTTTTAAGTAGGAATTCAAAGGAGAGTGCATAAATTGACTAAGGCAGTGAACCGCATAGGTAATGTCAGGTCTTGTGTGAGTAACTAAATGAGTTTCCCAAGCAACTTTTGATATTCAGTAATGTTGTTGATTGGTTTATCCTTTTTGTTCGTGGGTTGATCTATCATAATGAGTTTTGACTCGATAGGTGTCTTGTAAGGTTTACAGGCCAGAAGCCTATATTCGGATAAGAGCTCAAGACAATATTTTCTTTTAGACATGCAAATTCCATCATTGGTTTTTAGAACTTTAATTCCCAAAAAGTATTTTAGTTCTCCAAAATCTTTAATGAGAAAATTAGTTTTCGGGAACTGAATGACTTGGTTGATTTCATTTCCATTGCTTCCGGTAATGACTACGTCATCAACATATACCAGAATAGCAAGAAAAGATTTGTTTATGGTCTTTGTAAACAGTGAGTAATCACACTTGCTTTGTTTGAAGCCATGTTTTAGTAAGGTGTTGCATAACTTGGCATTCCATTGTCTTGGGGCTTGTTTGAGCCCATAAAGATATTTTTTCAGTTTACACACTCTCTTGTCATTGACAGAGAAGTAGCCAGGAGGGAGAGTCATATAGACCTCCGGTGGACTAATATTTAGTTTTGTATATCCATTTGCACCCAATAGGTTTTCTTCCAGGAGGCAGGTTAGTAATGTCCCATGTTTCATTTATGTGAAGAGCTCTCATTTCTTCATTCATTGCTACAACCCAATCCTTGTTGGTACAGGCTTCATGGAAGCTTTTTTGTTCAATATTTTTATTTAGGTTTGTTGAGAAACAATAATTTTCTTTACTTAGGTTGGAGTAATTGACATGTTTGTCAATGTTATACCTAACCTTCCCATCTATTATAAAATCTGAGAGCTTTAAAGGAAGCTTTGAGGTTCTTGAAGATTTTCTAAGATTTGGTTGATCACTGTTGACATTAGTGATGTTAAAGTTGTCCTTAGAAGTGGAGGTTTGTTCCACTGTAATGTCATCATAAGATGTGGTGACCATCTCTCTGTTGATTGCATCAGGGAAGTCACCAAGTGAAGTGGAATCACTATCACTTGCATCTTCCTCTAAGCCTCTAGAAGCAGAAGAGTTGCCACTATCATCTTGAGACAAAGTCTCTGCGTCATCATTGGACAGTGGTTCTGTAGGTTTTTTGACCAGAAAGTAAAGGGTATCAAAAAAATTTTAAAAATTAATTTCACCAGCATCAACAGAAGTGGTGTGACCTGTTTCAGATTGTTTTTTCAATTTTAAAGGGAAAATATTTTCATAAAATTTTACATCTCTTGAAAAGAACATGTTTTTATTTTCTAAACTATACAGTTTATACCTTTTTTTATTTTAATATCCTACAAAGACACATTTTCAGATCTTTTTGAAAACTTGTCATTATTATTTAAAATAGTTGCAAAGCAGAGACAACCAAAGGATCTTAGATGGTCAATGTTTGGTTTTTTTCCAAACACCAACTCATAAGGAGACAAGCCTTTTAACACAGAAGAGGAAAGTCTATTGATAAGGTATGTTGCAGTGAGCACACATTCACTCCATAGGTAAAGAGGAATTCCCCCTGAAACAGAAGAGACCGAGCAACATTAAAAATGTGTCTATGTTTCCTCTTAGCAACACCATTTTGCTGAGGAGTATAAGCACAAGTTGTTTGGTGTAAGATTCCATGTTGTTTAAAAAATATGTTCATGTTATTGTTT
>BQNB010097299.1:0-25417 GCA_026074375.1 Tanacetum coccineum | reverse complement strand
TTTGTAGAACCCGTATTGGAGACCGCCATAATAACCATAGCAGTGACCAGCAAGGTTCAGCAAGATGAAACCAACTGCTAGTGCAACTGCTTTACCGTTCGCCATTGATATTTAAGTATGCAAACTCTTAACTGAATTTGGATGATGAGCAACAAATTTTGTTTGGTATTTATAGCTAAGATAAGATTGGAAGATGATTTCTTAATTAAATGCTGGCTTTCACGTTGTGTTGAGACGTAATTAAATGCTGGCTTTCACGTTGTGTTGAGACGTGTGGAGATTAGTGGCTTAATTAACTTAAACATCCAACTCACTTTCATGTACAATCTCATAGAATAATAGATTGAGTTAAGTACATAGATCGTCCTTGTGGTTGTCTCGAAATTGCAGGTTTCGTCCTAAAAGTTCAAAAATTACACTGATGGTCTCTGTAGTTGTCCATTTTGAGTTGACCGGTCCTTTGACTTTTTTACCATCCACTTTTTCGTTAACGGCCGTGGAAAATGACTAATATACCCTCAGGGACCATTTATGTAACACTTTTTCTTTTTTTCTTATTTTTTTATTTTTTTATTTTATATTTATTCTTTTTTATTTCTTTTTCCATATTTTTTTATTTATTTGTAACAATATTCTTCATAAAAACATCATCAACCCACCATCGTTTCCGACCATCAATTTTTGTGACCACCTCCATCATATCTTTGAACTTCAACCTCATTTTTTAATGACAACCACCCAATAATTCCGACCACACACGCATCAGTATCATCTTATCTACAAAAAACTCAAAAACATCCATCAATCAATCACAACATCAATATCATCTTATCTAGCAAACTTTCTGATATATATATGTGGTATCATTATGACATATCGCATAGAATACAACAATCCAAATATAAAAACCTTCAAATATATGGATCACATCAAACGCACAAGTCTTTTTTGTCTATCATCAATCAATCCCCTAAATTAACAACCCTAATTGAAACGAAAACCCTAATTGAAATTAATTTGGCATCATCAATGGATTCATCATCACAGTTATTCGATACAGCTTCACAACCAGACACCGATAACACCGAAGATCCCTCATACACATTCTTAGAATTCACACAAAACGACGACTTCACCTAGCACTTGTACTCAGAGTGGTGGGAGGTGTGGATATGATTATTTTCAGCTTTAAACACCCCTTTCACCCCACCACGTCTCATCTTCTTCTGATGGTTGAGGTTTTGGTGTGTTGATGATTGTTGTGGAATCTGATGACATGGCGGTGGTTATGGTAATGGTGAGACGATGTGGATTTGGTTTAGGGTTTGTGTATGTGAGAGAGTTCGGTGGGATGTGACGGTGTTTTATGGTGGTTGTTGCGGCAGAGAAGGTTGCCGGTGATGTCATTGGTGATTTTCCGATTGGGTGGTGGTTGGTGTGTTTTGATTTGTACCATTCAAACTTTTTGTTGACCAGATGAATGGAAGAATTATAGCTTACTGTTATCCAATTTTTGTTGCCATCATTCATGTGTTTTTTGGATCATTTTTCCCAGCAATGAACTTTCATTAGTTGATCTAATAAATAAATGAAAGGAAGAATTTTTTGTTTGTAGCTAGAAACTTTACACGAGTATTCATGATAAGCTTCTAGCAAAAAGTTAAATAAAAATAAGAAATTCGTCATTTATTTAGTATTAAAAAAGAAAAACTAAACAAGAAATAATTTGTTACATAAATGGTCCTTGTGGTTTTTATTGGTCGTGAAATGACGATAATGCCCCTGCTGTTAACGAAAAAGTGGATGGAAAAAAAGTCAAAGGACCGGTGAACTCAAAATGGACAACTACAGGGACGATAAGTGTAATTTTCTAACTTTTTGCAATTTCGGGACAACCACAAAGACGATATATGTACTTAACTCTAATAGATTTGATCAGAAGTCTTTGACACTTATATTTTACTTTATACTTAATCTTTTTCTAATAATAACTGGATGGATGTGATGATCTCTCTAAATTTCAAATATTACTTGTTTTTCCCTTGTTTATTTTGTTCATTTGGAATAATGTGAAGGTTAAAGATTTATATTAGAGATGCTAAATTTCTAAAATGTGGATTCCAAATGTTTTCCGCAAATAGCTAAAGATCACGATTAATCAGTTTATTTACGTTTCGACTCATTATATTCCATCATGATCGTGTTGATCATGTTCTAATTCAACACAACATGTTTAACATTCGCATTACAGAAACAGAGTTGTTCTTATTTGAAATAGACTTAAGATCCCTAGGGTGAACTTCTACTTGTTTATTCTTCTCGCAACTACTTGATGTTTGATGGATCCTATTGTTCCTTCTACTGCTCCTAGGCTCTGATCCGCTAGCATTAGTAGTGCTTTCTAATCCTGAACAAGGTCAACGAAAGAGTTCATGGACAACATTAGGTTTTATAAACAATGCTCTACGTTTTCCTCGAAACCGGATGTTCTTATGTTACTAAAGGAATTACTTCCGGTGAACCAATTTTCTGAAATGTGATATGAGACTCTTTTTGTTACTGTTCACATTCATGTTGCTATATATTCTTCCAGACAACAAAGTGGGGGAGTATATGGGTTGATTATATTTACTGCCAAATGGTTCACAAGTAAACTCCATTCACTACTACACAAGCAGGCAAATGCAACGAAAATTTGCAACGGTAATGTTCCGTTGAAATTTACAACCGTTTTCCAACGGATTACCAACAACACTGCAACGGAATACAAAACGGTTGCAAATCCGTTGCAAAAAACAAAGTAATTTATTTTACATTTTTTTATAATCATCCCGTTGCATTTTCGTTGCAAATTTACAACGTAATGCAACGAAATATTAAAATTAAATATAAAAGATATTATTTTTAGTTATCGTTGCAATCCTGTTGCAATTTTCGAAAATTTGTAACGGATTTACAACGAAAAAATAAAATAAAATGTAAAGGAAATTATTTGTGATTTCCGTTGCGATTATTTGAAAATTCAACAAATGTGTTGCGAATTTTCAGCCTTTTGCAACTAGTTACCTGCCGATTGCAACGACATAGAAAACGGTTACAAGTCCTTTAAAAAAGACTGATTTTCTTTTAGTTCTACTTATTATGTTGCAGATTATTGAAGTTTGCAACAATTTGTATATGAAATGTAAAACGATTCATTAAGCTAAGGCTAAGCGTTATAGACCGCGGACCAGAGCGAACCGACAAACCGGACCGGATCGGACCAAATGTATTTTGATTCGGCTTCTGTCCACCATTTTAATAATTTTCGGTCCTTGGTCCGGTCCGGTTCGGTCTTACGTACAACCAAACATTATGCTTTGTTTGACCGGCCATACCGACGAACCGTACCGACCCATACATTGACCGAACATTTCGTTCCGGTCCTCGGTCCGGTGTTTTGGGCCAAATCTTTTTTTGGTCCGGTTCGATTGTGCTCGGTTCAGTCTAGTTTTCGGACCATGCTCAGACCAATATTAAGTATGTGAGTTTAGTTGTATGTTCTCTTTCCCATTAATCTTGTAAAAACCTCATGAGAAGGAATTAAAGCTCGTAGTCAAAGTCTCACGTGTTAAATATAAATGGATGATTAAGTGGGCGACGTTAATCGTATATTTGAGGTAAAGATCCTATGAAAGATTAGTGAGCGTCATAACGAGGGTAATGCTCACAAGTGTTTTGATGGTTTTCACTAGGTTACTCACCTAAATTAGCTATCTCGCCATTTTATACCTATTTCTTTTATGAAAAGAAACACAAAAAGAATGATCAAATACGTCAAAGGATGGCTTGAGGAAAAACTAATCAGGAGGTTCAACCTATCGAGATGCTACAGTGTTACGAGTTATATGACAAGTAATTAATGTCAATGATAATTAAATCAATAGCCATCGCTATGCGGGTACCCTTCTTTTACTAAACTCGTGTATGAATAAGTACTGTCTAGACAGAAAATATTTCAATCTAGTGTAATAAAGACATTCAACACTACCAAAGATGTAGTTCCACATCGATAAACCTTGATATGTACCCTTAACCTCAGGAACTATATAATTATATATGCTCGATGCTTACAAGATACGTGAACCACTAATTTGACCAATGGTCCTTAAGAGGCACCTTAAAGGCACTTTGACCTGGAGTGATTGTGAAACATTGAAGTTTTGGGTGTAATGTTGTTTTTCTAGACTGATCCATCGGATAGTTCGTATGCGCTTCGAAAGTTATGTTTTTGTATCGATAACATACCTTGAACTAGTCAACGACATAATTTGGACATAACCAGATTCAACATGAAGTCGTAATAAAACAAATATTCAACGACTAACTAAACATACCGTAAAAATTGCCACTAAATACAAAAACGACTATCTCGTTCTTTGAACAATGCTAAAAAAACATGACAACCAAAACAACAACACTAGAGAACTAGGAATAAGCATACAAAACAAACACACAAATCTCTTTAGAAAGGACCACGTTCAATCTGTCTCCATTGGTAACTCTTGCCAGAAGTTTCCATATCTCCTTCGGTTTGTTAACACGCATGGTCTTCTTAAAGTTTATAGAGGTTAGTTTTAGCCTTATAACATCAACATGAGGACGATTCTCATTCGAATAGCAAAGATTTTGCAAGTTGAACAACGCTAGGCATCCATTACGTATTCATAATAATCACTATCTCGCATTCTCGTCTCTCTTTCTAATTTCGACATTAACCACAATAACATAATATTAAGATCATTTTCCCATATACTTCATCATTGCTCGTAATGCGAAACTATCTCCTTGGCCACATGGTTTAGTCGGTTCGGGTCAAAACCGAGAAATATACACCTAAACTATTTAAACCGAACCGAACCAGTTCGGTTTGGTTTGGTTCTCGGTTCATGTTTCCCTCAAAATCGTTTTTCAGCTCGGGTTTGGTTGGTTCGGTTTTGACCCGATCTCAGCCCTATAAGATTGTAAGGGGTTTATGTAAGTTTGACTATATGAGCGGAGAAGTTTGACTATTTATATGATGATTCTTATAGTGTTTTGTTCGAATTTTTGTTGATTATACAGTTCTGCTAATTTTGAGCAAAGCTTTATATTGAGGTGTAAATACAAGTGTTCAATTTCAAGTAATTTTTCGAAATATGGTAGTATAAAAAAATAATTTAATCCAAATGAGCTAATTTATATTGTTAATTCACATAGTTTCATTTATTTTAAAGGATTTGAAAATTATTATTGGTAATTTAGACTTATATACCCTACTATAACATCTAAGAAATATTGGACTTGTTTTAAACACTTTTTTGCCTACTTGATACAAAAAAAAAATTGACACTGATATTTGAGGGAAGATGATTCCAAATACTATTCTGATCTAGTATACAAATGGTATTATATTTATAATTAGTATATCAATTTATATACACATCGTATGTTTACATAATGGTCATCATTTGAATGTCCAAGTATAAACGTTTTTTTTGTGTAAGTTAATCATGTCAATGGCGCAGCGTAAGGGGTCTAAGACCTTCACAAGATGAAATCACTTGTATGAAGTGGCACACTATAAAGAGTGTGATCAATTGTACGCATCCAAACCACTTTAACAATAAACCACTTTTAGGCATTTAACACTAAATAAGCGTTATTTGATAGGGACTGTTATAATATGAATCTTATCAGCAGGTATGGGTAGAAGAACACGAGGAGAACACTGAATCACATCCACATAATGAGGAACTACGGAACAAAGCATACAATGCGTTTTGATCCTAATAGTTTTTAAGTTGACGGGAACACCTTCGACAATAATCCGGTTCCTCATAGCCACCAATATGAGATTTGAGAAGGTTAGCTGATAATTTTTTATTCTCATATATCTAATATAGTTATAGTTATAAGAAAACACAATGTGTGATACATGACGGGTATAATAACAGGTGATAATATTAATGATACAATTCGTAACTTTGTAAGTATATGGCTACTGATATGGATCAATGGATGGCTTGTTAGTTTTATTTTCCAAGTATTAGATATTGTTAGTATTTTCCTGCTGATGCATGGTCTTAGTATACGGATGCATGGTCTTAGTATACAGATCATGGTCTTACTTTTAATATATGATGCCTACTAATATGAAGAAGCAGTGTATTAATAGCATCTTTGTTTCGTACTTTGTGTACAAGTCTTAAGTAATTTGCCCTACTTTGTTACATGGTCTTTCTCATTAGGCTTAAACTAAATACAGTGTATGCATTTTAATGTGAGATGAAAGAATAAAATTGCGTCCAAATTATGTGAAATGATCATGCTGGATAGAGAAAAAAATAAAAACCTTGCTAATACATATGCTCCATAAAAAAGATAGATCAATGTATTTAAGATAGTGAGCATCGAAGAAACGTTATAACTCTAAAAGTAGTATTTATTGTTATGTATACTAGGAGCCACATGATCTTAAGACTCATGCAATATGAGAACTAAACAGTCTACTCATAACTAATCTATATCATCATGGTTATCTTGTACTATACTTACAACTTTATTTTCCTACCGATGCAATATGATACAGTTTGTTTTATTTGCCTATTGGTACAAGTTGTTATGTTCTCCAAAGGTAACTTATACATATGAAGTTACTGTCATGTATTGCTTTATTTTTTAATCATTTACAGCAGGTATATATGCATCAAGATGAGTTATAATTGGTGTAAGTATGTTTTTTTAGGGTGAAGTACTAGAAAATCGATGAATGACTTGGAGCAAGCGAGAAAGAAAGATAAAGAGTTTTTTGAGGAAGCTATAGGAAAAGAAATAAAGCACAGCGAAGGAAAACACGGGGTATTTAAGGAAGAAATGATCAAAGATATGAACGAGAAGCTCGTCGACGTGTTGACACAATTGAAGGATCAACCTCACACTCCCCATTATGCATAAATATTCGTTGCTTAATTAGGTACACTTTGTGTTTTATACACATTTTGTTTAGTAGTATATTTTAGGTAGATTTGGCACATATTGGTGGATGGTGCACATGTTGTTAAGTGGTGCGTTTGTTGAATTTGGTTTAGGAGTGGCACGTTTGGTAGGATTTGATACGCTATGTAGTATGATATTTGGGTGATTGTCTAATTATTAATTTCGGTTTCAATTGTGCGTTACATTTGTATATTATGGGAAATGACAATTTTTTGTGCTGAACTATTTTAGAAGATGCAGCTTCTTTGAAACGAAAATTGCAATGAAACAATTGCAGTTAGACTCCGTTGCAAAGTCGTCACAATTTTACCCCATTGCATATCCGTTACCATCCGTTGAACGTCTAATGTACAACGATACCATATCGACTCATCCGTTGAACGTCTAATGTACAACCATAGCATCTCGACTCATCCGTTGAAAGTCTAATGTACAACGATACCATATCGACTCATCCGTTGAACGTCTAATGTACAACGATATCATAAAAATAAAAAATCGACTCATCCAATTGAACAATCTAATTGTACACGATATCATCTCGACTCATCCGTTGAACGTCTAATGTACAACGATACCATATCGACTCATCCGTTGAACGCCTAATGTACAACGATACCATATCGACTCATCCGTTGAACGTCTAATGTACAACCATAGCATCTCGACTCATCCGTTGAAAGTCTAATGTACAACGATACCATATCGACTCATCCGTTGAACGTCTAATGTACAACGATATCATATCGACTCATCCATTGAACATCTAATGTACAACCATAGCATCTCGACTCATCCGTTGAACGTCTAATGTACAACGATACCATATCGACTCATCCGTTGAACGTGTAATATATATAACCATTAGCAAAATCGACTCATCCTTAAAACGCCTAATGATATAACCAAAGCATAACAACTCACCCGGTGAACGCCTAAATATAACAAATAGAGCATATCAACTCACCCGTTGAACGCCTGAATTAAACCATAGCATATCAACACATCCGTTGAACGCCTAATGTATAACCATAGCATCTCGACTCATTCGTTGAACGTCTAATGTATAATCATAGCATCTCGACTCATCCGTTGAACGTGTAATGTATAACCATAGCATATCGACTCATCCGTTGAACGCCTAATGTATAACCATAGCATATCGACTCATCCGTTGAACGCCTAATGTATAACTATAGCATCTCGACTCATCCTTAAAACGTCTAATGTACAACGATACCATATCGACTCATCTGTTGAACGCCTAATGTATAACGATACCATATCGACTCATCCGTTGAACGTCTAATGTACAACGATACCATATCGACTCATCCGTTGAACGCCTAATGTACAACGATATCATATCGACTCATCCGTTGAACGTCTAATGTACAACCATAGCATCTCGACTCATCCGTTGAACGTCTAATGTACAACGATACCATATCGACTCATCCGTTGAACGCCTAATGTACAACGATATCATATCGACTCATCCGTTGAACGTCTAATGTACAACCATAGCATCTCGACTCATCCGTTGAACGTCTAATGTACAACGATACCATATCGACTCATCCGTTGAACGCCTAATGTATAACCATAGCATATCAACACATCCGTTGAACGCCTAATGTATAACCATAGCATCTCGACTCATTCGTTGAACGTCTAATGTATAATCATAGCATCTCGACTCATCCGTTGAACGTGTAATGTATAACCATAGCATATCGACTCATCCGTTGAACGCCTAATGTATAACCATAGCATATCGACTCATCCGTTGAACGCCTAATGTATAACCATAGCATCTCGACTCATCCGTTGAACGTCTAATGTACAACGATACCATATCGACTCATCCGTTGAACGTCTAATGTATAACCATAGCATCTCGACTCATCCGTTGAACGTCTAATGTATAACCATAGCATATCGACTCATCCGTTGAACGCCTAACGTATAACCATAGCATATCGACTCATCCGTTGAACGCCTAATGTATAACCATAGCATCTCGACTCATCCGTTGAACGTCTAATGTACAACGATACCATATCGACTCATCCGTTGAACGTGTAATGTATAACCATAGCATATCGACTCATCTGTTAAACGCCTAATGTATAACCATAGCATATCAACTCACCCGTTGAACGCCTAATGTATAACCATAGACTCATCCGTTGAACGCCTAATGTATAACCATAGCATCTCGACTCATCCGTTGAACGTCTAATGTACAACGATACCATATCGACTCATCCGTTGAACGTCTAATGTATAACCATAGTATCTCGACTCATCCGTTGAACGTCTAATGTACAACGACCTGAACGAACCGAGAAACCGGACCGACCCGGCCGAAACGAACCGATTAGACATTTTATAAAAAATAATTGTAAATAATAATACGAACCGATTATATATTATATAAAAAATAATTGTAAATAATAATTATATATTTTTATAAAAAATAATTTTAAATAATAATTATATACGAACCGACCTGAACGAACCGAGAAACCGGACCGACCGGGCCGAAACAAACCGATTATATATTTTATAAAAAATAATTGTAAATAATAATTATATATTTTTATAAAAAATAATTTTAAATAATAATTATATACGAACCGACCTGAACGAACCAAGAAACCGGACCGACCCGGCCGAAACGAACCGATTAGATATTTTATAAAAAATAATTGTAAATAATAATTATATATTTTATAAAAAATAATTTTAAATAATAATTATATACGAACCGAGAAACCGGACCGACCGGGCCGAAACGAACCGATTATATATTTTATAAAAAATAATTGTAAATAATAATTATATATTTTTATAAAAAATAATTTTAAATAATAATTATATACGAACCGACCCTAAACTAACCGAGATACCGGACCGACCCGTCCGAAACGAACCGATTAATATTTATAAAAAATAGATTGTGAATAATATTATATATTTTATAAAAAATAATTTTAAATAATAATTATATACGAACCGACCGGAACGAACCGAGAAACCGACCGAAACTGGCGAAACGAAACCGATTAATATATTTATAAAAAATATAATTTTGTTTAAAAATTATTATTATATTAATTTTTATTTATAAAAAACCATAATTGATATAGAATATTATATTTTAAATATTAATTATTAAGAAACTGTGTAAAATTTTTTTATATTAAAAACATTCCCCGCAACCATGTCGCCGTGTTTCATTACACTGTTATGTCCCTCGAAAAGTTTCAGTAACGCGCCATTTTTGCTAAAAGACAATTTTTTTTTATTAAAATACTTTCCCGGGCGACATGTCGCCCGGGAATGTCGCTCGGGATATTAAAAGCTATCAAAACATATCTGAGGAAAAACACTTTGTAACAAAAACGCAAAACACCCAAAATACTCGACACCACCACAGCTCGCGATTGTTTGCAGCAGCACCACCACCACAGCTCGCCACCACATCTCACCCACCACCACCTCTCACCATCGTACCCGCCACAACTCGACACCACCACATCCACCCAATACACGACGTACCAACAGCTCGACACCCCATCCTCCTCATCCTCTAAAATATAATTCTTCCCTTAACCCTCTAAATGATAATTCTTATTCTAACCCTCTAATAGGTGGTGGTGTTTAATTTTAGTTTTTTGGTTCTTAAAGGTTTAATTGATAATTGAGTTTTAATTTTAATTTTTTTAAATTATGTTAATTACAATCTGATAATTAAGGTTTGATTGTAATTTTTAGCATACGAATTTTATTTTTGGTTTGTATTTTTTTTGGCAGTTGGAGGTTGCGGCTGCTGAGATTGAACCGAGGGCGAGAACGAGCCGAGACCGAGCCGAGGGGCGAGAACTAACCGAGTCCACAGCCTAAGGTATGTTTTACATTTTTTATCCTTTTGGTATCCCCGGGGACATGTCGCCGGGGAATGTTTATTGTGATTGCTACTGTAAAACGCAAATCCAAACACTCCTTAACAGTGTAAAACGCAAATCCAAACACTCATTGACAGTGTAAAACGCAAATCCAAACACTCCTTATTCTCAGATTAAGCTGTTTAAAAACAGCTTAATCTGATAAGCTCTTTAACAACAACTTATGAGAATAATGCTGATAAGGTGTTGTTAAACAACTTATCAGATTAAACTGTTTAAAAACAGCTTATTTGGTATAAATTGATGTTTTTTTTCATTAAATGTATCTGTGTTTAGGATTTTAGGATTTTAGTGATTAATTTTAGAAAATCCACATCTGAAATTAATCATCCTATAGAAAACCCGTCCGAAATTAATTTATTAGAAATTAATTTCGAAAAGTCCCCAGTTTGGGACTGCTTTTTGAATGTTTTGTCTCATTTAGGATATGAATGCGTATAATTGGTTTACTATTTGAGATGATTTCGACAGTGTTTCTCCTTTGCTCCTACGAATATGTCTTTAATTTATTAGAAATTAATTTCAAAAAGTCCCTAGTTTGGGACTACTTATACAGATGTCAGCGGATGTTGCACGTGGTCACGGCGGTGACGGTGGCAGTGATGATCGCCCGCCTCCATACCAGGCACCCACCGGTTGCGGGGGTTGCTTAGGTAACCGAGGTAAGAATTTCTGATTTATTGTAAATACAAGAAAAAAAACATAAACATGATACAATGAAATTTCTTGCCTTAATTTAAATGACTTAATCACTCACTTGATTTTGCCGGTAAGGCACCCGAAAGCCCAATTGGTGACATGGGAGCGGGCAGTGTTGCATACTCGCCAAGATACACGACCTCGTCTTAAAGGCATACGATAAAATTGGCCCCGTCCCGATCGTTTGAGTTTGCGACAGAGAGACTCTGATCCTCTCGGTGAGCATGCGGCTCACTAGGCTAACTACCTCGGGGAGCTCGTTAGGGAGTTGCCGTTGTACTACCCTTCTTGGCGCCAAATGCCGCCGGAGCGGAAGGCGGGGGTCGTGGAAAAGATTGGGGTAAGTTATTTCATTATCCTTTTATGTTTATTTATTATTGTAGTTCATTTATTTTAATTGTGTAATTTATCTGAATTCGTTTTATTCATTTTATGATCATATAAATAATAAACAAATTTAGAAAAATATATAAATTAATCCTCCTAACACGATGTCTTTGTTGTACGGGAGTCAGAGTGTACAAGAGTCAAACCCCAGTTTAACTTGCATCCCCACATGGATTCCGATCGCTGGCCACAAATCTATGCGGGCATCCAGTAGCATTTGCAAAAGATCTACAATGGCAAGAAGGCTGCTCTAAAGGATAGGCATTGGCGCCCTGACGTGGACGGGACTTACGACTTAGAGCAAATCAGACTCGGACGTCCCTCACACATTTCCGAGGCAGATTGGGATGCACATATTGCGTTTTGGAATGATCCCAAGAACCTTGCACGGGCTGCTCAAAATAAACAAAGCCGGGCAAAGAGCAAAGTTGTATGCCGACAGGGATCCCGGTCTATTGCCGCCCTCCGAGATATGCATGTAAGAAGCATTATAATTATTTTACATAAAATATAGTATATATATATAAGATATAATATATATATATATATAAATATATATATATATTCAGCCCTATAAGATTGTAAGGGGTTTATGTAAGTTTGACTATATGTGGCTGATTTTGACTATGTATAGATGATTTTAGTGTTTTTGGTTCCGATTTTGATTATAATTGCTAATTTTGAGCAAGCTTTATATTGAGGTGAATACAAGTGTTCATTTTCAAGTATTTTTCATATATGGGTGTATAAAAAAATAATTTAATCCAAATGCTAATTTATATTGTTAATTTCACTTGTTCACTTTATTTTAAGGTTTGGAAAATTATTATTGTATTTAGACTTTACCTACTATAAATCTAGAATAATGAATTGTTGAACACATGTTGCCTACTTGATACAAATGACACTGATATTGAGGAAGATGAGTTCCAAAGTACTTTCTGATTAGTTAGTACTTGGTATATATTTATAATTAGTTATCAATTTATATGCACATCGTTAGTTTACATATGGTAATCATTTGAAATGTCCTAGTTAATCGTTTTTTTGCTGTAGATTATCATGTCAAGTGGGCGCAGGCGTAATGGTCCAAGACCTTCACATGATGATATCTGTTGTAGTGGAAGTGGCACTCGTGGAGGTGATCATATTGTACGCATCCAAACCTCTTTACAATTAACCACTTTTAGCAGTTCACTAATTAAGCGTTATTTTGGGACTGTTTTATAGGAATCGTATCAAGCTGGTATGGTAGAGAGTCACGAGGAGAACGCTGAATCACATCCACATAATGAGGAACTACGAAACAAAGCATACAATGCGTTTGATCCTATAGTTTTTGTTGACGGGAACACCTTCGACTAGTGATGCCGGTTCCTCACAGCCACCTATGAGATTTGAGAAGGTTAGCTGATAATTTTTTATTCTTATATATCTAATATAGTTATAGTTATAAGAAAACACAATGTGTGATACATGACGGGTATAATAACAGGTGATAATATTAATGATACAATTCGTAACTTTGTAAGTATATGGCTACTGATATGGATACTGGGGTTCGTGAGTCAAATGAGGTTGGTGAATCAAGCGGGGATCAGGTCGTTGAGCCGAGATGGGTTAATGACAATTCATGTGATCATATTGTACGCATCCAAACAAACCTCTTTACAATTAACCACTTTTAGCAGTTCACTAATTAAGCGTTATTTTAGGACTATTTTATAGGAATCGTATCAAGCTAGTATGGTAGAGAGTCACGGGGAGAACGCTGAATCACAACCCCATAATGAGGAACACGCAAACAAAGCATACAACGCGTTTGAGTCCGATTAGTTTTTTTTTGACGGGAAACAAACCTGCGAACTAGTAATGTCCGGTTTCCTCACAAGCCACCTATGGAGATTTAAAGGTTAGCTGATTATTTTTAATTCTCATAGCATATCTAATTTACTTATAAGAAAACACAATGTGTGATACATGACGGGTATAATAACAGGTGATAATATTAATGATACAATTCGTAACTTTGTAAGTATATGGCTACTGATATGGATCAATGGATGGCTTGTTAGTTTTATTTTCCAAGTATTAGATATTGTTAGTATTTTCCTGCTGATGCATGGTCTTAGTATACGGATGCATGGTCTTAGTATACAGATGCATGGTCTTACTTTTAATATATGATGCCTACTAATATGGATGAATGCAAGTTGTATTAATAGTATCTTTGGTTTGCTACTTTGTTACATGGTCTTAGTATTTGCCTACTTTGTTACATGGTCTTAGTATTTGTCTACTTTGTTACATGGTCTTAGTATTTGCCTACTTTGTTACATGGTCTTTCTCATTAGGCTTAAACTAAATACAGTGTATGCATTTTAATGTGAGATGAAAGAATAAAATTGCGTCCAACTTATGTGAAATGATCATGCTGGATAGAGAAAAAAATAAAAACCTTGCTAATACATATGCTCCATAAAAAAGATAGATACAAATGTATGTTAAGTATGCATCATAATCGTTTTTCTTATAAAGTAGTTATGTTTTTTACTAGACCACATGTATCTTAAGACTCATGCATTATGAGAACTAAACAGTCTACTCATAACTAATCTATATCATCATGGTTATCTTGTACTATAGTTACAACTTTATTTTCTTACTGATGCAATATGATACAGTTTGTTTTATTTGCCTATTGGTACAAGTTGTTATGTTTTCCAAAGGTAACTTATACATATGAAGTTACTGTCATGTATTGCTTTATTTTTTAATCATTTACAGCAGGTATATATGCATCAAGATGAGTTGTAATTGGTGTAAGTATGTTTTTTTAGGGTGAAGTACTAGAAAATCGATGAAGGACTTGGAGCAAGCGAGAAAGAAAGATAAAGAGTTTTTTGAGGAAGCTATAGGAAAAGAAATAAAGCACAGCGAAGGAAAACACGAGGTATTTAAGGAAGAAATGATCAAAGATATGAATGAGAAGCTTGTCGAGGTGTTGACACAATTGAAGGATCAACCTCACACTCCCCATTATGCATAAATATTCGTTGCTTAATTAGGTACACTTTGTGTTTTATACACATTTTGTTTAGTAGTATATTTTAGGTAGATTTGGCACATATTGGTGGATGGTGCACATGTTGTTAAGTGGTGCGTTTGTTGAATTTGGTTTAGGAGTGGCACGTTTGGTAGGATTTGATACGCTATGTAGTATGATATTTGGGTGATTGTCTAATTATTAATTTCGGTTTCAATTGTGCGTTCATATATATTTAGCTTTCGACATTTGTATATTATGGGAAACGACAGTTTTTTGTGCTGAACTATTTGAGAAGATGCAGCTTCTTTGAAACGGATTTTGTAACGGAAATTGCAACGAAACAATTGCAGTTAGACTCCGTTGCAAAGTCATCACGATTTTACCCCATTGCATATCCGTTACAATTTCATTATTATATATGTTGTAGCAAAACCGTTGGAAAACCATTGGAATATGACCCGTAGCAAAACCGGTTGCTAATTTACAACGGATTTTCCTTGGTTGGAAAACTGTTGCAACATATTTTTTTCCCATTGGAAATCCGTTGCAATTAAATTTCCATGGAGCATTAACGCTACGGTAGGAATCTGTTGCAAATCCGTTGCAAATGGTCCATTGCAACGGATTCCTACCGTAGCATTAGCCCTCTTGTGTTGTAGTGATTCCCGTGTTTTCATCCTTTTTGATGAAAAAGGTCAAACACTCGTAGCGAATCGAAACTCGTAGGGCTGATGTCAAACATGTGTTAACTATTACACAATATAGTAACACAATATTTGCCAGAGGCTTTGCTATTTTTCATATAAATCTTACGGTTGTGTGCCTTTTTTTTAAGAAGAAGGAAAATATGAAGAAAATTTCATGCTTAGGATAATATCATTGTCTTTTCTCTCTTCTTTTGCTACAAAGATGAAGAAAGCAGTGAAACACAAAAATGAGACAAAACATGAAACATTCATATCTGACACCAGTCAACGAAGCAGAATACGAGAAACAGAGTAATAACGAAGTCACTGAAACATGACATAAAATTACCCAAAGTATAGGACTCTTTGATATTCCATTGTACTTTTTTCTAAAAGTGATTGTTGCAAAATTCAATTCAGTTAATTTAAATATTAGGTTCAATTCAGTACATACCCGTTACGTTTGGATATCTAGTACAACCTTAATTTTTAATGTTGTTCCCTTATAAAGTGATTATAATTTATTATGATTAAGTTAAATCACTTTACATTGCAATTGGTATATGTTTTAACGTTTTAATCCAATAATACTTAAATAGACTTAAATAACACTACAAATATTTTTCAATGTTTATAAATTTTTATTAGAAGTTAATCAATGAATCTAGACAAGGAGTGTTTGTGGAATAACACTCCTAATTGAATGACGAAAGTGTGGTGATCTCCTCTTAAAGACTCAAACACAAAATTGTAGTTTATGCTCTAAGTAAGAACTTTCCTTACTCGCTGAATGTTCAGCTACTAAGTATTTTTCGAGGAGTAAATGCTCGTGAATGTGCATCACATTTGTTGTAAGAGATACATTTATTTTAAAAATATTCTCTTATATAGCAGAGAATTGAAGGTTACAAGAGGTTCCTACTTTACACATGTTAAACATTTAATAGGTGGTCGAGGCGCATTAAATCTTGCCATACTAAGTATAAGATAAAGTCTTCTTTAGGGTATAATTGTTGACACTGTTTGTACTTTCTTACCAACTTTGAAAGGAAGTCATTCATAAGAAGATCTGCTTTATCCCATATGTATTAAGTAGAATTTTCCCGTCTTTGTGATCTTCTAGAAGCTAAAAGAATTTTGCTTGGCTTTTTTGTGATGAGGAAATCGACATCTTTTAGTGAGGAATTGTCATCCTCACTGGATTGAACTTATTCTTTTGGATTTTGTGCTTCATATGTTGAACCGAATCAACGCTGAAGTGAAGACTTCTTTGTCTTCAAGAACTCTGAAGGAGTTGGGGCTGAATTTTTTCTTCAGTGATTTGGTTATACTCAGACTATTTTATGTTCAAATCTAGTTAGAGACTGAAGGACACTGAATTGGCCTAACAGTTAACAACGACATAAATCTATCAGGAAAATTGTCACACGACATAGATTTATCACGAGAAAAATAAATGAAGTAGTCTGAATATGTATAGAACCCATGAAGATGTAAATTCAGCAACACAAGTATCCCAGACATGTAGTTCATAATTACTTTTTAATCCCAAAGTCGTGTCTTGTTTTCAGTAGATGAATTATGTTGGATTTAACATAACTTACTTTTGCTTAGATGACGAAATCTATAGATTAACTATAGTGTATTGACGAACTCAAAGTTTGTAATCTCTTGTAGTGACCACGCATCCGCTTTAAAAAAATTAGAAAGAACACACGGTTTAACATTTGAGATGAGTCTTTTAAGAAAAGACTTTGGGCTGGGTTGGGTTAATATGTAACACTGATTACTATATAAAAAAGGATAATGAAATCGTAATACTTCGCAATTCGATCGTAAATTATGCCTCAACACACCAATTGAACTCTAAAATGCGTATGTCATGTGTTTTGAATTCGCAATGTGTTCTTTTATGATCTCATTGAATCACATTCATCATTTTGCTTCGATATGATATTTGAAGTGAAAAGAGTTAGATTTTATAGGTTTTGAATAGTTGTAAAAGCAACAAACATAGCAGTAGTTAGACTTCAAAGATTGAACCAACAAAATATTGTTAAACATTGAATAAATCTGTAGGTTATGATGTATTATTAAGCCACCGTTTATAATGGCGAAAACCCTGGATACCCTAAACTCACAAACCGGGCTTTGGCCTATTTATAGTCTAATATTCCCCCGCAGTCCGAGCGGCGAAATAGTGAAAGCTCGGACTGGAGAAGTAAACTAGAAAAGAAAAAAAAACATTAACATAATAAAACCTAAATATAATCATACAAAAAAGAAAACAGAAACATTTGAGAATTACTTAACCAACGATCGACTTGTGTTATAGTCGACTCGTAACAAAACAATCACCAACGATCGACTTTAGTCGACTGGTAACAAAACAATGCCAACGATAACAAAGTAGTATCAACAATCGACTTTAGTCGACTGGTAACAAAAAAGTACGTACGATCGACTTTAATCGACCAACAGTTGACCGGTAACAAAAAGTAAATAATTAAAATCCAAATAATAAAACAACTCTTTTTTTACCTGATAACGACCAAATAACAAAACGATAAAGACAAGGAACAAAAACAATTACGTAATTACAAATGTCTACCACGGATATCCAAGATGGGTTTAGAAAAGCATCACATCCTAACATACCAAATAAAATACTAGGCTTTACCCCTATCCTTCAATATGACCAACTATGTAACTTTGGTTGTCATATGGCCATTTTTAAATCTTGAGAACCAACCAGGAACCAGAATTTCTTGATGTTATTCCATTTAACAAAATCTGGTCAAGCTTGGATCCGACACCCTCAGGATGGATTGCATATTCATTGCCGTCTATCAAGGACCATATTGACATAAACTTCGAAACCTTTACGGGTATCCGACAAGTTCCTTGCCACCATTTCTTTATAACTCATAAACTTTGAACCTATAGCATTCCTATCTATACAGCTCTGATGGAAGGTAGCTATAAGGAATGTGTTAAGGACCAGTCCCTAGGATTTTCAAAAGGGTAGTTATACATACTTTTTGTTTTTAAAAAGTTACTAAATTTTTTATCCAAACATTATATACAATAGTATAAAACAAACTAGTCAATAAAGTACTTTTTTCGTAACTATTGAGCCTCTTCGATTGTCGAGCCCTTGAAAGTGCAAACTTAGTAAACGGACTCACTTTTAATGTAGGGAAACGGTTTACATTATTATAAATAGTAAATATGACATACTAGCGTAATGAATCCATACCAATAAATGTAGGGAACCGTACACTTTTATTAAAAAATCAGATTTTTACTATATAAATAATTTAACAGTAAATAATATCAGAAATATAAATACAAAACACTCGTATAATGATAATTAAATAAAACAATAAATAACGAAAAGACTTACAAGAATCGCCTCCCAAAAGACACTAGAACAAGGAGACGAAAGCACGTGTTTGACAAGCTTATCATTAAAGAAGCCGAGAAACGAGTTTGACATCTTCCCTTAAAACGAGATTCGTAAACAGCCGAAACATTAAGTTATGTACTGCCAACTTTCAACAAACAGCCAACTGCGAGGAATATCACATTTTTCATCAAGTTGTACTCTAAATGTGGATTGAAATTTGAGGTGTGTTAAAACCTAATGTACATAGAGGGACTTTATTTAAACACAAAGAGTGCTCCCAAGTTTACCTATCCCACCCATGTGGGATATAAAATAAACGTAAAATTCCTCTTTAAACATTGTACCGAATGCCTAACTTTGAGACGCGATATCTCATTCATATCAACTCCATTTTGGACACATAAAAGTTTATTGCGAAGCTCTCTACAAGGACAACGCAAACTTACAAACTATTACATAGATATATGACACATACATATAGATAATTGTTTGCCAACCAAAATTTTCCAACAATTAACCCTTTAAATCTAAAAATGATTATGATATACACTAGCATTCATAAATCTGTAAAAAAGGCTTTTAACATGCTTGTAGTATTCAAAACCCTAGAATGAAAGAATATCACTCAATCATTAATCTAAATTGTATTTTATGTAAATGTAACTCTTTTTAAAATAATAATAAAAATATTTTTTAATAACTACCTTTAATGTTAGAATGAATGAATGATACTTGTTGTCTTGACGTGTAGAATAAGTGGGAGTTTCTTTCTTAGACGAATGGAGGAACAGAGTAGACGAATAAATGAATGATAATTGTGTTGTGCCGAGTATTAACTAATAGATTATACGCTAGTTTACATATTAATTTGCGCGCGTTTATTAGGGTTTTTTATTCGCGCTTTCTCTATTATTTTACAATATATTTTTGAGCCTAGATAAAAGGATGACGAGAAAAAAATTATTCTCACTAACTAATTTTTTCACCATAAAAAGAGAAAGTAGCGAAATTTTTTTGGGGGTTGCATAGTTGCAAACTACTAAAAGAAGTACTAGCTATTTTCTCAAAAAATGTGTTAATCTTTCAGATGACCGAAAAAATAGGGTGTAGCCCATGCCTCACCCGGCACCAAATGGTGGGTGCCCGCCCGAAGCCATTGATTAGATTGTAATTCGTATTTAAGTGTGTGTTTTGGTGAAAGTGTGATTTTACTATTACAGATGAGTGTTGAAGGTTTTGAGCGTGGGTTTAGTGATTGATTGAGGAAGAGGAGTTAGGGAGTTTGACGAGAACTAAAAACTTGTCAAATGGATATGTCAAACAGAAATTTGAGTGTAGGAGTTTTAGGGGATCTGGTCTCTCTGATACCATGCGATCGCTCGATATTGAATTAACTACATCGGTTAGTGATGTATTAATTAAGATACTCATTTATAATTGATTGATAAAATCCTAATATACCAAAAACTCACAAACTCAGAGAGTTAAGCCCTTATTTATCTCTAATAAGATATTTCGAGACATTTATACCCAATGTGATGAATTGGTTTATGTTATATTGTAGAAATCATTTTGTTTGCGTTAAAAACTTATTTTTATATCGGATTAATGTTAACAGATGGAAGTATATACAAACGTATTAGGTCAAAATTGTTTGGCTCAAATTGACTCGTTGGTTCACTTTTGTGAGTAATGAGTTCGAGTCCAGGTATAAATGAAACGGGTGTGGGTCAACTCAAAAGTTATATATTTTATTATTACGTTGTGCTAAAAACTCAATAATTTTTTTATGTGTGGTTTGTTGCAATAACTCAAATTCACGGGTTTTCATTTTTTTCAATAATAATACAAAATTGCACACCATATATTCACTCTACATATTATCGCAAAAGTCACTTTTCGATGCCCGGATATTTTTCTTTCCGTTTGATAAATCAATATCACACTCCTGATAACACTCCAAATAATGTGTTTCATCGTCAATTCGTCGTGTATATGAGTGTTTCCTAACTGACTTAAGTTTTATGCATTGCATGTAGATTTCTCATTCCTCAAGTTTAGATGACTTACATTCACCACTACAGAGTCAAATGTTTAAACATATTATAAGGTACAAACTTGATATGTAGAATGAATATATGATGAGTTGTATTAAAATAATTACCAGCAGATTCAGATCAAAAGTGTTTGAGCTAAGTTGGCGATGGTAATTGTTATTTTAAATAGTTCGGCCAAATGACTTTAGTTCATATTATGTTATGCCATGAGTATCCCAGACATCCTCCTCCCAGCTACTAAATTGTATCAGGTGGAAATTTTCCTCATTCCACTTCCAAATTGTCTCTTTGAATCTTCATGTTTGAATTCAACCCAAATAATATAGTTTACATTATTATACACTTACAAACCCCACCCTTACTTTCATTCTCAGACAACCGACCCCAAGTTAAAATTGTTCTCAAAATTTAGGTAAACCGACCATATTACTACACAAACTCCCATTTATCTCTGGGTGTCCATTTTCCACAAAAACAAAATCATCGTATGTGTCACATTAATCCGAATACTAAACTAAGGCCTTTCTTTCCCAAAATTGACAATAACATACACTCATATACCTATTACCTTCTTCGGACGGGGTGGTGGAAGGAGGAGTGTTCTTCGGCGTCGCGGAACGTTTCGTGGGTGGTGGGGGGAGGCGGGGGGGGTCCGGGGGTGCGGGTGTGAATACGTAGTGAAAGTCGGGGGCGGAGGGACGGGGTGGGGGTTTCGTGGGAGGGGGTAGGGATCGGGATCTTTCGGGTGGGGGGAGTGGGGGGGTACTGTGTATTCCGCAATCGAACTATGACCTTGTCCCCCCCCCCCTTTGTTGCTACTCAGGCTTGCAGGTTCATAAACATTGAATTCTAAGATCTTTTAATAAAATTCTCGATATGGTTGTGTATGTTTATTGTTGTTGTATCTTATATTGCTTGTTGTCAAAGATGGAAAGAAAGAAAGGAGAAACATATCTGTTTTCGTTCCTTCTTTATCATTTTGAATAAAAAAAAGGAGTGTGTTGCTAATGCTCCTTCAAAGATCGAATGATAGTATCTAGAGGCAAAAAATTTTTAAGTCATCTGTGTTTGTATTAGTGTAAATAAAAAAATCAAATTTACCGTCAATAACCATCTGCAATATTGTTTTCTTGAAACAACCATTTCAGGACATACTTTACCATTTGGACCAAGTTCCTCCGCAATTCGGCCGTAAAGAAACTCGAGCGACACTTGTCGCCCGTTACACCACATAGTTATTATTCGTATAAAAAAACAAGCCCTAAATTGTTTTGTTAGTTGTCTCGCGGCCTGATTCATAGAGCAGAGTTTGTATTTTTTAGTTACTCACACAATAGTAACAGCGAGTATCGTTTTGGGAGGCATGCCTTGATTTAACAATTCTATGTTACGAAATGACTAATGCCTGGTAAAGAAATGTCATATCTAACAGTATGAAATTGTATTTTTCCAGAATTTGTAAATCCTATAAAATCATAGCTTTGGTTGTAATGTAAAAGCTCATACTTAAAATTGGAAAACAAATAGCATTGTTTAGTTGAAGCTAAATAACATAATATTTGTTGGCGTGTTTATGGTTTTTTGAGGGTTTGTTAAGTTGTTTTGCTCGGGTGTTTGTGTGAAAGTATTGATTTTTGGTTACTACGTAAACAAGATGGATTTGTGCGATATCGAGGTAAAAAAAAATTATGTTACGTAATTTTTTATTTTTTATTTGATGTTTGTATTTACAGTATATATGTTTATGTTTAATTTTAGGTACCACGTGTTTTTGTGACATGCAGGAGTAAGTTAACTTTGATAAAAACGATTAGAAGGTTAATTAGTGCACATTACTGAAGAGTTATTTAGGAGCAAAGCACTGTGTTTGGATAGGATCTTATATTATGTAGTGAATGGACTGAGATTATATTATTATGTACATTTTATGTTGGGTCAACGAATTAAGAGTTATCAGGTAATGAAAATGAAAATATTTCCTTTTATTACCATATAGGATTATAATTTTCATAGTCATTTGAATAGGAGAAATTTTGCCAAGTATGTGGGTAAAAGTTTGGATGTAGAAAATGTCGACTGAGTAATAATAAACAAAAGACTGAATTCCATTTAGGCGTAGGTGTTTTTCTTACAGATCTAATGGAGGACCTAAAGAGGGAGAGTGATGTCCCAATTATTGATTGAAGTGATGTGTTTAAGAAATAGACCGACAACGATGCTGTATAGCCTATGTTTGTGTTAGGCATTTTGCAGTTAGTGTTATTAGCGTCCGAGGATAGACTTTCCGTCCCTAATTGGATATTACGTTAGCGAAATAAAGAGTTAGTATAGGAATAACTATCCTTGGGGTCATAGCAATGACCGCCCATTGTACAAAGCATTACAGGGATGCAAATGTAAACTTTGCAACCTTTTATATGCCAGTGAACTTAACAAATTAAACTAGATACAAAAATTAATTCGATTTAAGGATTTGCTTGGTCGTTCAAGGTATTCATAATATTAACTTTTAAAATTAAATTTGTCGAATATATTTTATTAATAAAATTTATAATAGCTTAAATAGATATATATTTAATTTTATTAGACGTGGATCTTGTAGTATTTTCGAGGAGCGATCATATGATTTTATACACGTATCTCGTCAACCCTGGAATAGATTGCTTGTTCTCAAAGCATAAGTTTTATCGACACATGCATAAACCTAAGTTGCATGTAAGTATTGAATTTTATCTTGTCAAGTTCTTATATTGATTATGTTAAATAATCATATTTGTAATGTCTTTATTTTTATTTTAAAGGGACAACTACCTTTTAAGAGACCTGGTACCTATATGTAGACAAGTCTCGAGTCGCATGGTTTGATTCAAGTAAGGTCATACATTGACCAGAGGGCAATTAGTTTTTAAAAAGAACCGAACAGATATACCTCGTCACTTAAACCGAAACAATTATTTTGAAGTTCCATCTGAAATGTATAGAGAATTTGAGGAACAGAGAAGGGGGTATCAGCAGATGAAGGAAAATAATAATGATATGTACGAAAAAATGACTAGGTTTATGGAGGATATGAGACGGGTTCCAGAAGCTAACACAACACCTATCATTGCCGATCAACATTTTGGTGTAAGCGATATTAGTGGATTTCAGAGCTATCAGGTACTAATAATAATTTTGTTTTTCCTTGTTGGAAAGTAATAAATTATTATATTTATGTATTTATGGTTGTCCACAGGGTGTTCCGTCTGCTTTTCATACGTTGGCAAACAACAGCTCATTCTTTAATATGGCAACGCCATCAAATTGGCAAACACCAAATCAGTCAAATTGGTTGTCTCCATCAAATTGGCAAACACCTAATCCATCGTATTTGGGTACTCCAAATTCGCAACCCCCTATCCCGTCGCAGCCTGGTACAAGTAATTGGCAAAACCCGATGACATCTTATTCTCCAAATTTGCCACCCCCTATCCCCTCTCGTAGTCAGGATGCTGGAATATTGGACCCGGTAATCATGAACTTATTTACGAGTATGATTCTATATTACTAAACATCATTAACTAATAATTGTTTATTAATTATTATTTTTTAGAATTTATGTGATCGAGCAAGGAGGGAACCCCAACCAAGCGTTTATATGCTGAGTCCCTATACGGTTTTGCCTCCTACTACTGTGTTAACTAAAAAAAGGATTGATAAAACAAAGAAAAAGGGCAACACTAAGAAATTATCACCTCTGAATCTTGGCACCACTTTTGCGGATGAAAATGTATCGGGAGATGACGTAACCATAACAGGTGTACAGCAGACTGATAATTATTTTAATTATGAAAACGTGGACCCTGATAAGGTATTTCTTGTTAGTCTTGTATTATAATCTAATAAAATAATTAAAACAATTTTGTTTTTTGAGATAGTTTTTTTAACATGGTTTTTTAGGTTACTCGAGATGCTTATGTAACGATGACGGAATTTCTTTTAAACCCCTATGATATTTATTTAGATTGTTATATGAAGGGTTATAAACTTCCCAGTTTCTTTTAGCCGCAACTAGTTCCGCATCTGTGTACGTATATGCGTGAACGGTCTTGGCCAGAGGGTTGGTTGTGTAGTGATGTAAGTTTATTAATACACATATT
>BQNB010097298.1:0-25419 GCA_026074375.1 Tanacetum coccineum | reverse complement strand
ACTAACTAACTTCCATTCTTGGGTTACAATGGCCCTATTTATACTAAACACAACTAAGGTCTTGGTTTCTTGGTCTTCCTTCCCTTCTTTCTTCTGTGTTTCTTGGTAGAGACAAAAACCAAGTGTGCTTGTTATGTGAGGTGATTCTTAAACAAATCTCAGCCTTCAATTTATTTTGTGCTTCTTTTGAGTCAATTGTAGCCATCGAAAAGCTTGGAAAGTGGTGAAGGATTACCAACATGGCAATTATAAAGCTGGGGGGAGATAGTGGAAGAGGGGGAAATGTCTTACCCAAGGGGTTGTAGAGGTTGCAGGGTAAAAGAAGGTGAGGACACCCGTGAGTTGTATTTGGGGTTTTGTTTGGGCGGGAAAAATGGTTTTTTGTAGGTTGGCAGCTTTGGCCCCTCATCTCTTATAACTTCATTGCAATTTTCGTCCCTTCACAATACAACTTTAGGAGCTTGGCAGAACTGGCCCTTAAAGTTGTACTTCACCCGATATGTAATTTCAGCCCTTGTCTTTCTATTCTTGTAATACAACTTGAGGTTTGGCAATTTTAGTCCCTCAAGTTGTATTTCCTCTACTTGGCTATCTTTTGACTTTGACGGGGTTGACTTTCCTGTTGACTTTTTGACTTTGACTAACTTTGGCCTTGATTTGACTTTGTCTTTTCCATCCCGTGCTTGGTTTGGTCGTTTTTGGCTTTGTTTTTCGTTTTTTTGTTTGATATCCGTTTCCTGCACAATACAAATGCAAAACATATAAATACAATGTATTTTTGGTACATTTTTAGTCATTTAAGTACGTTTTTAGTAGAAAATGGTATGTGTGATTAAGCATATACCAGAGTACGAGATTCGTTACCATCCTGGTAAGGCGAACGTTGTGGCTGATGCATTAAGTAAGAAGGAGCGGTTAAAACCTAGACGTGTAAGGGCCATGGCAGTGATTATCCAGGCTGGAATGAGAGAAAAGATACAAGCAGCACAGAGTGAGGCGCTTAAGCAAGAGAATGTAATTATGGAAAACTTGCATGGCCTAGATCAGCAGATGGAAAAGAAAGAGGGCGAGAGTTTGTATTTCATGGACCGTATATGGGTTCCATTAGTAGGATGTGTGAGAACGATGATCATGGATGAAGCTCACAGGTCTAAGTACTCTGTGCATCCTGGAGCAGATAAGATGTACCATGATCTTCGTGATATGTACTGGTGGCCGGGAATGAAGAGAGATATTGCTACTTATGTTAGTAAGTGTTTGACATGTTCAAAGGTAAAGGCTGGGCATCAAAAGCCTTCGGGTTTACTGCAACAACCTGAGATACCTGAATGGAAGTCGGATAAGATCACTATGGATTTTATCACTAAGTTTCCCAGGTCAAAAAGTGGGCATGACACGATTTGGGTCATAGTCGATAGACTGACTAAGTCGGCTCATTTCCTGGCTATAAGAGAAGACTATAGTACTGAGAAATTGGCAAAGATCTACATTGATGAAATAGTCGCGAGACATGGAGTTCCTGTGTCGATTATTTCAGATAGAGATGGACGATTTACGTCGCGTTGCTGGCAGACTATGCAAAAAGCTTTAGGGACGAGGTTGGATATGAGTACGGCTTATCATCCCCAAACGGATGGGCAAAGTGAGCGTACGATTTAGACCTTAGAGGATATGTTGAGGGCGTGTGTAATTGATTTTGGTGGTAGCTGGGATGTTCATCTACCATTGGCTGAGTTTTCTTACAATAATAGCTATCATTCGAGTATAAGATGTGCTCCGTTTGAAGCCTTGTACGGAAGGAAGTGTAGGTCGCCTGTTTTATGGGCTGAGATTGGAGAAAGTAGTTTGATTGGACCTGAATTGGTTCAAGAAACGACTGATAAAGTTGTGTTGATAAAGGAGAAGCTAAAAGCAGCGAGAGATCGTCAAAAGAGCTATGCTGATAATAGACGCAAACCATTGGAATTCGAAGTAGGAGATCGAGTGATGTTGAAAGTATCACCTTGGAAAGGTGTAATTCGTTTTGGGAAAAAGGGAAAGTTAGCACCGAGATACGTAGGACCATTTGAGATTCTTGAAAGGATCGGTCCTGTAGCTTATCGATTAAGGTTGCCTGAGGAATTGAGTGGAGTACATGATACGTTTCATGTGTCAAACTTGAAGAAATGTTTGGCTGATGCTAGTTTGCATGTGCCATTAGATGAGATAAAGGTTGACAAAACTCTTCGTTTTGTTGAGGAACCTGTAGAGATTATGGACCGTGAAGTTAAGAGGTTAAAACGTAGTAAGATATCGCTTGTGAAAGTTCGTTGGAATTCTAAGCATGGTCCTGAGTTTACTTGGGAATGCGAGGATTATATGAAGTCTAAATATAGCTGGTAAATCGGCTAGTTAAATCTCGGGACGAGATTTCCTAAAGGAGGGGATATTATGACAACCATGATTTGAGCAGGTTAGTCAAACCGTTAGTATTGACTTATGTGCCTGTTGCAATATATGGTGTATGTAATTTTGTGTGTTTGTATGAGTTTATGTGGGTTATGTGAGGTATTGGTAATCAATTCTATTGAGTGTGATCATCTCAATGAGATTGGAATAGTGGTGAAATTGGTTAAGTTCATTTCGTTCACTTTTGAGTGACAAGGAAATGATTATTGAGATTTAAGCATTTTCGTGTTAAATGTGTAAGTATTATTACGTATACGTATTTTTGTGTTAGTAATCTAAGATAGCTTTAGATTTTTAAATGGTAAGTTAAGATTAATGAAAAAATTCTATTTTAGGAAAGTTAGGTTGAAATGAAAAGTTAAAAAGTTATTTTTTAAAAGTCTAGTGAATTTCGTTTAAGCAAAAAGGTATAGTCAAATAAGTTAAGGTTTTTATAAAAATTTAAGGAAATACAAATAATTATATAATTAATAAAAAAAAAAATAAAAATATATATATATATAAAGGCTTAGTCGGCCGAATAAAAGGAAAAAAAGAAAAGGAAAAGAAAAAAAGAATTGTATTAGGAAACAAATTCTAAATAGGCTTTATCTATGATTACTTTAGGAGCCTATAAATACAAAAAAAAATCCCTAAACCCCTATTGTTGTTCGATCGATCCAGAAGAAAAAAAAAAGAAAATTTTTAGAGTTTAAGGTATTTTCTAATTCTTTGTTTAATTCTAGTTCTTATTTTAATTCTTGTATTCTAAGTATGATGGATTAGGTTTAATCATGAAAATAAATTAGGGTTTTAAATTTTTTGGAGTTTATAGTTTAATGATGCTTTTTTTAATCATTGGTTCAATTGATTTCGTGATTTGATCATGCGTTAGGGTCTAGATCCCCTTAATTAGTTGTTTAATTCACTACAGAAAGTTAGGCAGTTTTGTAACGGTCATAACTCAATCATAAATTATAAAATAAACAATTTACAACATACTGGAGATAACCTCAGAGAGTCTACTTTCAAGCAAAGTTGGTCTCGTGAGTTTTTATGGTCGGGAAGTGGGTCAAAAGGTCGTTACAAAATCAGTGTGTAAAACTGTGATGAATTTCAGTTGTGGTTTTGATTTTTCTAAAAATACTTAGACATCTAGCTAGAGGCTCTAAATCATGTGGAAGTTATTTTATATATTGTGTGTGACCCCTGATTTTTTTCTAAGCCTATAATGAGGTTTAAATTGGTTATCTAACGTCATACGTTTAGGGGGTCAGATTCTGGACGAATTTTTGACACTTTGGATTAATGAATTTCTAAAGGGTATTTGTAAAAGGGTAATGGCTTTGGTACAGCTATGAGATGTTCATAAGACATATATGTAGCATGGTGAATTTTGGTTTGAATTGTGGAAGTGTTTAAGTGGTACGTTTAGGACGCATAAGTGAGTATAAAATTCTGCTCAAAACCAGAAAATTTAAAGTGTAGCATTGAAGTGTAAATGGCATATGTAGGAGTTAGAAAAGGGTTAAATCAAGTATAGAACTATGGTAGATAGCTTAGATATCCATCATAGTTGAGGTTACATCATATTGGGTTGAATGCCTAATTGATGGTAGCTTATTGTGTGCTTAATTGTTTAGATTATCCGTGAAGTGTTTGTGAAGCTTTTGTTGGATTCTTTTAGGAAGCTAAGCATCATGTGAGTTTCATAGTCCCACTTTTTAATGTTTTTACATTTGGGATGGAAATGATGCAAAGAGGTTTTGAAATGTTTTAGTTATTGTGATAATGTGATTTAAATGATGCATGGGTTATACGTGACTATCGTATGTACTTGCTTTTATGGTATGAATTGTTGTGCTTGAGCGTGATCGTCTCATGGCATTTATGGATTTGATTGGTAGTAAGCGTGATCGTCTTATTACTGTGAGTTGTTTGAGTGAGCGTGATCGTCTCATTGTTGTTATGTTTTGTGTGAGGATTGAGCGTGAACGTCTCAATGTGGATTGAATGTGATTGCATGTTAGCTTGTATGATAGTACGCTGTATGTCCTGCTATGTTATGTTTTATTTATCACAGTAATTGGATTTAAAGGTTTGTTTTGCGTGTCTTAAACCTATGACTCTCACCAACCGTTGTGTTGATGTTTTTAAGCATCATTTTCAGGTGAGCTTCATGAGAATACTGAGGTTAAGAGAGGTGGCTAGAATGACCGCTAGGATTGCATTAGAGTTCGCTCCTGAGTTTGTTTATGTTTGTTGCATGATTTTGTTGAATGTTATTTGATTTTATTAGGATCATGAGTTATTGTTCTTGTATTGGTGAGACCCTTTTTCATTAAAACAAGATGTCGTTCTTTTGGTTTTTGGTATTGTCATGACACATTGTGTCTTTATTACTTAGTTATGCATTTAGTGTTTTTCTATTGTTGACACCATTGTGTTGTGATGATATCCATGATGTTACGCCTCGTGCTTCCGCCTTTGTGGGGTGTGACACTATCCCAAGGGATGGTATTTTTGAAATTGATTTGTCTAATTCTTATAAAAATGTTAGTTCTATGTATGCTTTAAGCAACAAAAGAGCCAAGTCTAGCTTGTATTACTCATTCATAGCTTCCATGAATCACCTATCTACAGCCCCTATCCTTTTGGTAACAAGAAAACTTGGGTACAAAGGCATCCAAGCCCTATAAATACACGAACCAAGCACCCCATTTCAAATCATCCCACACAACTCATTTCACACCCTCAAATGGAATTCTAACCCTTCCATAGCAGCAAATTAGAAGATTAAGAGAAGTCTAAGTCAGAATCGAAGTTACTAGAGCAAGAAAAACAATGTCTTGAGCCATTTATAGGCGTACTGATCTTATAAACCCTTTTGACCCCATTTTAGCTCAAAGTAAGCTAAGATCTTGTCTCTTAAGCTGTTTATTATGTACTAATATATTCATATATACTTTTAATATCATGTATGAACTCTATGTTGAAGCTTTGAATCCTCAACCAATGTGTTTTTAATTAAAACCCATAAAACTGACAGTTGATTTTCTAGCTAACGGATCCTTTTTCCAAACTCTCATTACGTTAAAACTTCTTATTTTATCTTATACTAATAAGCTATAACCTGCAAATATCATTTAGAATCGTAAAATAAGCTTGCATGACATTTTGGACTTGTTTTGCAAAAGTATTCCATGCAAGGGGTATATATCGTAACTTTCTGAAATTTATAACTAAAGGGGCTGAAAATGTCATTATTCTAAAGTTATAACTATAAGGACCTATTTTGCCAAGTTGTAAATTTAAAGGTTTAAATTATATATACTTTATATATAAAGGACTAGACTTGTAAAAGTTTATAAACCAGGGGTACATATTGCCATTTTTGTAAACTTAAAAATATAAAATATAATATTTTTATACAAATTATAAAAATATATATATATTAATATTATAAAACTCAATTTTGTTAAAACCCGAAACATTTATCATTATTAATCATCGATCGACGCTTTATAAATCAATTACGTTATATAATTAACGTAATTTATTATCAACTAACTTTTGAAGAAACTTAAAATCTTATCATATCACGTTACTATGGAGCTTCATATAAGGGATTTCATTTGGGTATACGTTTTTACGAGATTGCTGAATTTACGATTTAAAGTGTCCTAGCTCCTCAAACGTTTACTACATGACCTCTGAATTATGATGGCCCGAACAGTGATACAATATTTCCACAATTATTCAATCAATATAATAATTACATTAAAACTTTATGAAGTTTTGACAATCAAACTAAGACTTGACATATTACCCAGGTTGTGTGACGAAGCCGTTACTTTCATTTCATATACTTTTGCCATCGATTAGATTTCCCTATACCGTTAAGGTGAGTTCATAGCCTCACTTTTAAATCTTCTATTTCATAAACCCATGAGGGGGATACGTGCTATAAACCATGAATACAAGTGTTTTCTAAATGTATGCTATCCTGATATATTATTCCATCTGTTGTCTAAGTCCCTTTATGCCAAAAGACCTCCACAATCATGGACCATTAATCACTTGCGAGTGAACGCGAATATTGTGAATAGGCCTATTGGGATTGACGAATCCCGTTTGTGTTAGCCGGATAGGTAACCAACACGCCATCTTTATTGAATTTCATAGGTATATGGGGCAATTTTATCCCCCTTTTACACCGGGGGCATTTCTCATTATATATGTCTTATATTGATATATACACAAGTCAGTGTGTGCCATGAGCTTAGACGCGATAATACACTATTAATATTGTTTTCTATAATAATTGTACTCATTGCAATTATTACACTTATAGGCGTATAACAACATAACCCACTGCCTATGATGACTTGTATTCACACTATTTATCATAAACCTATGAATTTCACTCAACCTTTGTGTTGACTTTTTAACATGGTTATCTCAGGTAATTGAGCAACCATGGCTTGGACTTGAAGATGACTAAACTGTTATCATTCAAACTTTATGTTTTTAGATTTTGGGACCTGTCCTTTTGTAAAACTCTGATGAATAAATGAATGATAACAAAATTTTCCAAAAACGTCTCTTTTGAGTCAGTTTCTATGATTTTGACTGTTATACTATGAAGTAATACCCCAGATTAGCTTCCGCTGCTATATGTAAAAATGGGGGTGTTACAACGTGGAGTTTTCATCAATCGTTACAAGACATATTTTGTCTTTTGGCTTATTTCCTAATTTCATCACGTATAAGCCTTTCTTGTTAATACCTCTACCTATAACTTTACCGTCCTTAGTGATTTCACTATCATGTTTAGAGAAAGTTACTCTACATTATTATCACATATTTGGCCTATACTTAGCAAGTTAAATCTTAAGTTATCTACATGTTCTACATTAACTATATTGAGAGAGTCATTAGAAATCGTACATTTGCCAATGATGTTACCGCAAAGATTACTACCAAAATGACATTACCTCCGTTGTATGCCTTATAGGTTGAGAAGAGCTTTCAGTTACCCGTCATGTGTTTAGAGCATCCGCTATCCTTTATCCACTCATCGGGTTTCAAGTCGACTCCAAGGCATATCTTATTTGATGCTTGAGCTACGAGACACGTTTCGTCTTTAGCCTTTTCATCATCATCTTCACCGCTATCACTCCAAGAACCTCCGACGAATGGTCTTTGGTTCTTGTCTTTTGGTGGTTTTGGAAATTTTCCAATAAGATGATTTGGATCATTGCATCTAAAATATTTTCTATCATTTTTGCCGTTCTTGTCATCTCGGCTTCTTTGGAACGTCTTTTTGTCGTTCTGAGGTTGTCTCACGAATCAACCTCTTCTCTTGAAGAACTTCTTGAAGTCTCTAACCACCATGGCATATTCTTCGTCTTCACTTCCGAAAGTCGAACACTCCTCATCACTAGATTCTTTATTAGCCTTTTAAGCAAGAAATTTTGTTTCTCCCTTAGCTTTGACTATTTCAGAATCTTTCTTGATAATCATCTCGTGAACTTTAAGATTCCTGATGAGTTCATCAAGTGACAATGATGTTAAGTCTTTCGACTCTTCAATCGCCGTGACCTTTGCTCTCCATTTGTGATGCATAGCCTTAAGAAATTTCCTAACATAATTCTTGCTAGAATAACCTTCATCAAGAGCTTTTAGACTAGTAATAATAATATTAAACATAGCAAAAGCATTATCTATAGAGTCGTCTTTTGTAATGACGAATTGTTCATATTGTTGTACCAAAAGGTCAATCTTGTTATCTTTGACTTGGCTATTACCTTGATCGGTGATTAACAAAGTTTTCCAAATTTCTTTTGCCGTATTACACATGAAAATTCTTTCATATTCTTTTCTAGGCAAAGCGTTATAAATAACCATTTTAGCTTCGTTATTTTTCGCAAGTCTCCTTTTAAGTTTATCACTTTGTCTTTCAAAAGGGATAACCTCATCTAGTTTGGTTTTCGAATTTTGTTCAACAGGTTGAAAATCATCGTTAGTAATAACATGTCAAAGATCAAGATCTTTTGATTTAACATATGTTTCGAATCTATTTTTCTAATAAATAAAACTATCACTTCCAAAGAGTGGTGGTCTTTGCATGGATTGCCCTTCTAGATATTTGTCGAAATCCATAGATCAATCCAAGCTTTAAAATATAATATATTTTAAAAATCTTGAGTGACCTCGGCTTCTGATACCAATTATGGAAACTAGAAGGGGGAGGAGTTGAATGTATTGGTTAATTTTTACGTTTTTAAAAATTTTTACTTCGATAAATTTTTTGATACGATGTATTTGTCTAACATTCAACATAGTGAACCAATCAATGTTAATTATTTACTCGTATATCAATGCAACTACAAATGAGAAAACATCAAAAATATAAAGAGATTAAGGAAAGAACGATGTCAACGCCAAGCACTCAAGATTTTTAGTGGTTGGCTACGAAGCTCGTCTTCGCCCTACTCCACTCCTCTGGAGTATTCGACTCGAGATTTCACTATGTCAACAAGCTCCCTTCAGGTGGAGAAAACCGTTGATACGTCACTTACGTTATTTTTCGACACTAAGCTAAATGTTGAGTCATAATCTTAGCTAGAACCAATCTACCACTTCACAAGTATTACACAATCACAAGATCTACACTATTGGATTTACACATAATCCGACTTACACAATCACACAAGATAATCAAAATAGAGTTTTGAATCTTTAAAGAAGAGAGGAGAAATCACTAATCTATAATACTTCGTTTCTTGGCGAATACGAGTGTTCTTCTTTTGCACTTGATGAAAGAAGGAGGAAGATGGAAGATGAGATTTGATCACTTGAAACAAGATTAAACTATGTTAGTGATCAAGATATTTAGTGTGGAGGAGGAAGGTCAATTGTTTAGGAGAGGATAGATGACTGAAAATTTCGTGCGATGAGATGTGTTTTCTTGCTGAGATTAGTGCATTATTTATAGCCAGAAAATCTCCCAACCGGTCAGCTGGTGGCTGGTCACGGTGGTTTAGAGGTATATCTGGGGCCGACTAGGCAGTTAGGGGCCGCCCCTAGACTGACGCTCCGATTTTTGTCCTTTTGTAGGGAAGGTTTATCCTTGTGAGTTTATTCAGTTTTGGGGGGAAATCTGAATTCAAATTTATGTTTTTAAATAAAACATTATTTTTATTTAACAAAACTATTTTATGTAATTTTATAAAAAATATAGTTTCGTAGAAATGTGATGGATTAAGAGGAAAAATTATTTTTTTATCACTAATTAAGTTTAATGATTTGTTTATCCATACCTCAGTGATTTATGTCGAAATGGAAGTTTACGATTAATAACATGTAAACGTTTATTTTTATCGTGAATGTTTTTACATTTTGTCATCTTTAAAACGTAGAGGAGTCGAAAAATATAAATAACGTTTTTAAGCATTGTTTGTATTAACACATGTTTCCATATTTAATGTGATATTTAGGGAAAATATATTTTACTAAATAATTTCTTAAATAAGATTTCACATAAAAGAAAAATAATATCCACAAAATATGTAACATATTTTATTTCCATATTTTATGTGATTGATTAGGCAAAAAATATTTCACTAAATAATTTCCTGAATTAAATTTTCACACAAAAGGCAAGAAATATACACAAAATATGAATTTTTTACATATTTCTACTGTTTTTTTATGTAATTATAAAGCTATATGATTTGGTTCGTGATGTCACTGTTGGAAATCGTTATTTAAAATAACATAATATTCCATTAATATCATACGAGCTACGCAGCGAAAATTAAACACATATAACACTTATAATTAACATAAACAAACGTAAAAGGAAAACATACCGAATAGCAATCAAGCTACGTGAAGAACCGGAGACTTCTTCAAAGACACGCATGTGTGTAATACATGCGAAATCAAAACCCTTCGAGTTGCTAAAGTAAGCAACCTCTACGTGTATCAACACTACACGTTAACCAATACCACCCGAATGCTAGTTCCACGAACCAACGAACGAAGAATACAAAAAGTAATCGAAAAAACCAAACTCCCTTAAAAGGGGTGTTTGTTCGTTCGACCATATAGAGAAGAAGAAAGGGATCGGGATAAATAATGAGGTCTATAGATCCTCTATTTATAGTGTTAGGATTAGTGTTACATAACTTTGGAAAAAAGCTACATAATCTTGACACTTTTGGTCCTTCCTTTTTCTTCCACCATAACCGGCCCTTTTTCTTCCATCATAACCGGCCAAATAAGTACCAAATACACCCTTGGTGTTGACTTTTTGACTTTTCTAATATTTATGGATAATTACTTTTAATTACTCATTAATTAAAAAGCCTTATTGTTAATTATTCGTAAACGAACTAATTAACGACCGTTAGTATTCTATCGTTGGAATATAAATATATATAATAAATATACACTTATATTTATTCAACGCATTAATCGAGTATTAAATACATACATAATAAATATACGCTTATATTATTATACATATACCAATAGAGTGATATCTAAGTGTATACGTGTGTGACCCCCGTAGGCTCACGTATTCCTAGTCGTATAAATATCCGTATGACATGAGCACAAACCAAAACTATTTGTCTTTCGTTGCCAATATTTTATATATTGTAGTTATGTGTAAATAAAGTCTCCTTTTATTTGGTTTTCAGAACAAATAAACGCAATTTAAAATCCTTCACCGCAACGCGCGTTAGCCTAATTGCTTGTTAATAAGATTGGTCGCTAAGACCGGTAGTAACAAGGGGTAAGACGCGTCTTCCCCATTACACCGCATGTCTTTCCTATAACACACACCCCCGTTAGACGCGCGTCCTTGGTCACAAAAATGAAGAAGTCGGTCTTCTGAAGACGTAGAGGTTGCGTGTGTGTGATGTTGATTTTTATGAGATAATACTGCCCGCCGCGTACCGATACAGAATTAATTTGAGCTGATAAAAGTTGAAAAACTAGATCTACTTCCCAAACAAACACTAATTATATACATTTGCTATATTTCCAGATCAATTTAAATTCATTTTGTATCAATCAAAACTGTGATCTATTAATCAGACACTCATTCGATGGAAATTCCGTTTCTTGACGGTTCATCGCCGCCGTGTGTGCCGGCGAGGATACGGAGGAGATTGACGGAAACTAAGGCTTCTTATTCTACCGTTGAAGAAATTGAAGCTAAGCTTCGTAACGCCGATCTTCGTCGTCAGGTTCGGTTTCTTATGGATTTTGTTTTACAGTGGAAGCAAGTTTTATAAAACTTATTATGCTGTTAATTTAGTTATTAGTTATGAATATTAGAAGTTAGGAAGAAGAATGCACGTTTTATGCTAGCTATTAGAGGCGTTCTCGAGTTACTTCATTAAAGAAAAGGAAATGAAAGGAAAGGAAACACTTTCCTCCCAAAATTGGGAGGAAACACTTTCCTTCCAAATAACACTAAATTTCCTTTCATTTCCTTCCATTTCCTTTCTTAAGTAATACTCGAGAACACAACATGGGCCGTTTCATTTTCACTTTCCTTTCCTTTTCTTTAATGAAGTAACTCGAGAACGCAGATGAGCGGGTTCTGTAGGCGTAGAGCTAGGTTACAAACCCGCAATGCAATAGATGTTTTTATGAGCGTTTAGCTTTTCGATTTTTTTTAAATGCTACTATTTCAAAAGCTAATAAAAGAAGCGTTTATGTCGTTTTACACTACAGCCAAGCATAGCCACAACACAACCCCTTTTAAGGTTTCATACTAAGCTTTCATTATGAACGACATTGATATGTAGAAAAAATATTAACTCAACATGCTTAAGGCTATGCCGAGTGGAAATAATTATTAGTCGCTATGTTAGGGATGTGAATAATAACAAAGGCATTGTAGGTGAGAGGTGACGACTAATTACAATTGTTGCGCTTTGTATGTGCCTGTGTGTTTGATGGGATGCGGAATTGCAAGGTAATATGCAGAATAATTTTAATAAAATGTGGAATGTTAAAGAATTGTATTGTTAGATTTTATTTTGTATTTGATCGAAACCAAGGTAGTTAAAAGGTGAAGGAGCACTTGTGGCGACCCCGTGGAAATTAAGGCGGGAGACGGTGAATATGACATATCTAAACATAAAAACATAGATTTAAAGCATAACGCTAAGGAATATTAATTTAAGCACGATATCCTAATTGTTATGTAGTTCATATACCCCAAAAGAAAGTAGTATATGAACATTGAGTATAAGTTTTAAAAGTTTATTTACAATCACTATGTTTGAACTTATCCTTTCATAAACTTCATTACATTTTCATGATCCTCGCCCGATTCATCAATTAAGAGTGCCTCCATGTAGACGATGGTACATTTCTCCTAGCTTCCCTATCCACTTTAGCACTTTTTAAACCCAAAACATTTCTATGGCAAAACCTACATGGAGTTTCATAACAAGGTTAATTTGGACTTTTACAAGTTTGGGAATTGATTGGTTCGGAATATTGAAAGTCATAAGTGATTGCATGCATAGGAAAAAGTTGCAAGGTCTTTTTGGATTAAGCACAAGTAAGACAAAGGCTTTAGGTGACTTATTAGCTTATTTTTAAATGACACTGCTTAACTTTGTTTTTCTGTAGTTATTGACTGACTAAGTCGAAGTATTAAGTATTTTTTTGTTAGTTGGATGGCAAAGTTGGTTTGAGAGCATGTTTTAACTCTGTAGCGACATGCTATAAAATATTTGAGCTTAACTTGTAATTCACACGGGTATGAGAATTATGAAGTGGATTGAAACACACATGTGTAGGACATTCAACATTGATGAAAATGCGATGAGGATAAGTTAATGAAATGTGATATTCTGGATCTAGATAGTGAGGACGGTATGGGAAGGTATTGGGAACAATTTCATATAAGAGAGTGCTTATGATTAGACTTTTTAAATGTTTTAGTTCTTTACGGTTTCTTTTTTGGTATAGGAACTAGCTAATAGTTAGCTTATAAAGGTATATGCAGGTCATGGTATTTCATGTTATGGTTTTGTATTATGCTTGGTTTTCAACAAGGTTTTTTAGGCCTGCTCTTTCTGACTGGGATATAAATTTTTGTTTCATTAAAAAATATTTTTGTAGAATGTTTTATACATAAGACATCGTGCACACTCGTATATATATTAGTTATACTCATTTAGGTAGAGTGTTTATGTGATTTTCATATATAAAGCTGGTCACATATTTAGTGCACAAAAAAATTTGTATTAATAATGAGTTCGATTTTAGTTAATTCTCATTCTTTAACCGATCGAACTAAAGCATAAGAAAAAGATTCTTACAGTTATGTTTCCAAAAAAAGTAAACTTTTTTCATCTGCTAAATATAAATAGAAACGCTAATAATAATAACAACCAATAATAGTAATAATAATAATGATAATGAAAGAAATGCAAACATAAAACAGGGGAAAATGATTGTAAATAAGAAAAAAAGGGAAATTGATCGAAGGAAAAAGAAAATGCCATGAAGAATCAAACTTGAGACGGGCGATTTATGATTTATGGCTCTTAACCACTAGACCAACAATCTTAATATATTAGGTTTTCCTTTTTCACTTCTTTTTCTTAAATTTCTATTCATTTCCATTTTTTGGTAACCGATAGTAAAAGAGACACGTGTCATATACAATATTCAAATGTTTTAACTGGATTACTTCACTCAGGCAGTCGCCAGTTAATTCCTTAAACCCTAATCAGCCTCATGTGCGTATTTAATTTGAACTACCATCATCATTCTATTGGCTGACAAAGTTAACTTATAGCTGGCTTTTGTTTAGTATAAACATTTGATTGGTTGGAAATCCGTAAGTTCAATGTAACCATTTATGTCCTTATGGGTTGTTTTATGTTTTTTATGATAAATATGGTTTCTGGGTCGTTCATACACTGATTTACTTCCTCTTTAAGTTGGTTTCAGAAATTTTATGAGAAGTTGTCAAGTAAGGCCCGACCAAAGCACAGGGCCCCTCAAGCTGCTGACGAGCACAACCTTGCTCAACGTCTAGAGGCCAAACTGCTAGCCGCTGAACATAAAAGGTGTTTTATCCTTGCTCTAATTTTAAATATTTAACAATGCTAAACTGTGCATGAATAATTTAAAGTAATTTTACATTGGCGCTAAATGAGTAATGCTTTTAAGGGGAAGTCAAGGCATCTACTTTCTCAAGTTGGTGTATTCTTTAGTTTTTATAAAGGTTCTATGACATGTCTAGTACTCTAGTTCATGATCATATAAGCCACCTACTAACTGTTCGCTTTTTCTTGGTCATGCTACTCTAAGTAATATAAGTACTACTGCAGCATTGAACAACAAGAGCTGTATATTCTTACTTTCCAAGCTCAAATTAATAACATTGTATATCTTAACCTTTGAAGTAAACACACAATAACAATTTAGGCAGACTTCAACTTTGCAAAGGTACATTATATGTGGTACTGTAACCTTGAATTAATCAAGCATTACCTATACAATTGGAGGGAGACATGTTTGTACTCTACCATTGGGCCTTTAGCCCTTGTGGTATGCGGGTGTAACCAAGGTGTTCCTCTGTCAAGTGGTTGAGGGTGCAAGTTCAAGGGACAAAGGTGTAGTCTACGTGGGTGTGCGAGTTTGGTGTAGTGTAGGTGCGTGTGTGAGTTTGACTCAACTCATGCAAGTGTAGGGCTGATTACAATTGTTTGGTTAGTCAACATTGGAATTCAAAAAGAAAATGATAGAACATATATGGCCATACTTCATAGGCACCAAAATGGTGTGGTATGAAATTTGATTCCCGAGCCCACCACTTTCCTTTTCATTTTCAAGCATTATATCATTTTTTAAATTATAATACCAAAACCTAATTATCCTACCAAACAACATTTATTGGATTGATTCCTTAACTTATAGTCATTCCTATTTCACCCATATATCAAATCCATACCGATTATCATTCCGGACATCAAACCAAACGGCCCCTTACTTACTTTTCTTGATTTGATAATGATTCCAAGATTACATTTCTCATCTTGTATTTTATTCTAGTTGTTGATTGTCAATAGAATCATTAAGCATGCATAAATTAATAGAATGCAGATCCTCAAGGTCAACAGTCAACGAAGGGCCATATTAAGTCAAAAGGCATCTCACTCACTACTAAGAACAAATGCTCTACATAGCAAGTATAAAGAGCATGTGGATGCTTCTAAGAAAAAAGCACACGCAAGGCTACAAGTAAGGTCTGTAGCCAAATCTGTCTCACAACAGCAACAAATGGAAAGACAGAAATTGAGCGAGAGTTTGGAAGATAAACTACAGAGGGTATGGCATATTTTCATTTTCCAGCAATCTTTATTAATGATTTTCTAGACATGCTGCCCCTTTATAAGAATTGTATATTGACTAATTTTTCTGTAATGATCTCCAGGCAAAGAGACCGAGAGCAGAATACCTAATGGAAAAAGTAAACCTGCATAACAATACACAGAAGCAAGCAGAACATCTTTCTAGAAGTCTATTAAGGTATAACTTCATATAACTATATTTTAGCTTTATGCGTGACATACAACAACTAATCGATACAATGACAGTTATATTTTCTATGATTTCGAGTATGAATTTGTGTCTATGAAAGTTTCTTGAACGCTATATATATTTTGGCAGATGCTGGAGGAAGTTTCTAAAGCAAAGGACTACCATAGACTTGGTGAAAAACTTCCATCTTTTGAATATTAGTTCAAGTCATGAAAGTTCAATGCCGTTCGAGCATTTTGCATATTTGATTGAAACGCCATCTACACTTCAGACAATTAAAGCTTTACTTGACCGGCTTGAGACCCGTTATAGAGTAACATCAGGAACCAGTATGAATGACATCAATCACCTTCTTACACGAGTTGTTTTATCTAATAACAGATATGTAGAAAAGACAGAATCTTTGAAAACATCCACGAAAACATCTGTTAAATTATCAAGGTACCAACCCAGAGTCGTGCTAAGTGCCTACATGATCTTAGGTTATCCCGATGTAGTTTTTAGTGGTCAAGGGGACCGTGAGACCGCATTAGCCAACTCTGCCAAGAAGTTTATCCAAGAGTTTGAGTTAATGACTGACTTAATACTAAATGGATCTCCAAATTGCACCTTTCGGTCTCAGCTTGAAGCTTATGATGTAGCATGGTGCTCCTACTTGAATAGTTTTGTTATATGGAAGGTTAAAGATGTCGAGTCTTTAGAGAAGGATTTGGTGAGGGCTGCCTGCCAGATGGAAATCTCTATGATGCGAAAATACAAACCAACACCCAAAGCAAATGATATTGCCCTTGAAAATGATGTAAAATCTCTTCAGAAACAGGTTCTTTTATTTGCCTTGCGTTCTTTTACTAGTTCTAATATTAAAGTCATTGCAGAATTTAGTTAAGGTGACTAAATAGGTGCATTTCTGCCCGGGGGTGGGTAATAGGTGAAAACATATGTGGGACTCTGGGTTAAAACTGATAATTTTGGTTTGAGTCGGGTTGAATTGACTCATTGACTTGAAAATTGTTATGCCCAATTTATATATTTTTTATTAATTAGTGTGTCATATAAAATTACAGAAATTATATTATTTCGTTCTTTAATGCAATCTAGTTTTTTTGGGTAACCATTGTTCCGACCTTTTGGCCAACTAATGTGAGCTCACCTCCACACAGACCTCCACACAGACCTCCACACAGAGTCACAGACTTAAGCCACTTAAAGTCCTCCCATTTGGGGAGGTTAGTGGGGCCACTTCAGGTTTGTTTCCACCAAGCATGGTTAGAACTTCAGACCTCTCACATTTTAGTGATGATAGTCACGAGCTCTTGCTAGCTCAGCCCACCTTGGGTGGTCATAATCTAGTTTTTTGATAAAATGATTAGGAGTGCATTTCCATGACTTTTAACGCATTTGATCTGTTGTGGATAAAAAAAATAACTCCAATAGACGTATTAATAATTAATGGTCGAAATTCCCACCTCTAGATTTCAATATCCTTAATGGGTTTTGGGCTCTCCAGATGCAGGTTACAGAGCATCAGAAACTGTTGGGGGAAAAAATAATGCATCTGAGTGGAGAGGCTGGCATGGTGCGTTTACGGAATGCTCTTTCTGACACCCGAAGACAGTACTCTAAATCAAAGGAGAAGAGTAGCTCTGTTGAGCCACCAGTCACACATATTGTGCCTTCTAATGCTGGCCCAGATGGGAGAAGCGATAGTGTTGATCAATTACCATTTCCGGACCATGATAGCATGTCACCACTTGAAGACACAGGCTCATCTGTTGCTAGTGGTTCAGGTTTGGTAAACAATTCTGATGGTGAGATGCTGGGGATGGAGAATGTATTTATTGTGAATGAGTTTCTTCATGGGCGGCGTTATGGGGATAATGACAGTTTAAATATCACCGACGAAAACCAAAAGGTACTCAAAGCTGGTTTTATTTACCAGAAATTATTGCCTTTCTTTTCTTTTTGAATTTCGAGAGTCTAATCATCTATATTAACAAGACATTAAAGCACCCAAGGGATCCCAAGTTGGCAAAACAACTAGGGTACTTCCACTGTAGTGGGAGACAAATTGCAAACCTCTCGGTGTTATCACGTCTTATTGTTGGCCATGTCTTTATCCAAATAGAAGAGTTTTGCTTGGTTAGGTGTATGAGTTACTTGTTTTCTTTTATCTCAAGTGGGTGAAATTTAAGAAAGGGGAAGGGGCCGACAAATTTACAAATGGGTTGAAATTTGCTTCTTTATTACGAATACAACCTTCAAAATATTATAATTTAAAAACTCACATTTTTATTTCTCTAATCTTGTTTTTATAATTGTAGTTAACCTAGTCTAAGTATAAAATTGTTATAAATAGAGAAAAAAAGTGTTTGCTGGTCAACATAACGAGACCTATACTAGAACATGACCATCAACCAACCCTCTTATTCCACTCATCTTGTCACCTCTACATAAAAACAACCTTAACTCAAGGTTGAATATTAGTACTAAAACAAGTCCTAGCAAGCAAGATTAAAGCTCTTCACCTTTGCTGACCACAGGTACGCGAAACAATGGAGAAAGCATTCTGGGATGGCATCTCTGATTCTGTAGAACAGGAAAAGTATGATCACGTTGTTGTATTGATGAAGGAGGTGAGGGATGAGCTATGTGAGATGTCTCCTCAGACCAGGAAACAAGAGATTCTGGAAGTTATTGATCTTGATATTCTGTCTCAGGTAGCCTTTTGACTAAATACTTTCTTTGTTTGGTTAGATACTAAATTGTTTATAAATTTTTTATTTTTATTTTTAATTTCTCAGTTGTTGAGTTCCCGTTGTTTGGACATGAAATATCTTGGGACAATCATGGAGTTTGCATTAGTGAGCTTGCAAAAGCTTTCAGCGATAGCTAACGAAGAGCAACTGAAACAATCTCACGAGAAATTTATCTCAGAACTGGCTCAACTATGTCAGGCTGGTGATGGATCAAACCGTTCACATGCAATTGCACTTGTAAAAGGTCTGCGGTTTGTACTTGAGCAAATACAGGTGCCTAATTTCTTCTTGTTTCTTTCCATCTTCTTATACTCTATTACGGTAGAGGTGGCAATTTTTTAAACCGTTTACATATAAATGGGCTGATTTGATTTTGTTTAATCTCATATGGGTCAAGTTATAAATGGGGAATAGCTAAAGTACCCCAAGACTATATTAATGCATATAACCTCCTAATCATTATTACCAGGGTACTAGTAATCAATATAACAAGGACAAACGAGTTTTTGTGGGTAAACTGAACCTGTTCTTGCCACCTCTCTACATTACTGATTACACAATACGCATATTCAATATCCCAATGTCATTTCATGTCAGGTGCTCAAGCAAAATATTAGCAAGGCCCGTATTAAGATCCTAGAACCGTTACTGAAGGGCCCTGCTGGTTTGGAGTATTTAGGAAAAGCGTTTACAAAGGTCTATGGTCCACCATCTGATGCCTTGATTCGCCTTCCACTGACCATGCAATGGCTTTCATCTGTGGTTCCTGGCAAAGATCAGGAATGGAATGAGCATATGAAGGCACTTTCAGACTTGCAACAACATTTATCTTCAGATAGGACTGCTCTTCCTTCAACTGCTCTTAGGACTGGTGGACTCTTCTCTAGTAGATTGCAAACTTCACCCGCAACGTCTCTCACTGATATCGCAGGTAAACTAACATCCAGCTTTTATCTGTTAAAACCTTCTTTCCACCGATTTGTGCTTTTCATTAGAGGTGGAAGATGGGTGGGTTGGATAACTGGTAAAAATGGAATTAGGTCGCAACTGAGTAACTTTTTGGTACAGGCCGGGTCATGTGTGCCATGAAACACTTGTCCAAAAATTTATTTTCGTCTGTGAGAAATATGATAATGAAAATTATAATTCTAGTAATAAATTATAAATGATATGGTATATGAGGTTTTAAGGGCTATAAGTATCTTTTGGCTACTTTTTTTATTTTACCCTTTTTACCCGTTAGAGACCCAAAATTACGTAAAGGGTGAATTTGCCACCTCAATTTACAAACTTTTAATGCTTATGTTAAGGAAGACTGTGGGTCCTTTCTTTTTTCAGGAGTTGATAATGGTTATACAGAGTGCAAGGGTGAAACAAGTGATTTACTAGTGAGACTAGGTCTCCTTAAGCTGGTGAACAATGTTAATGGTGTGACGCAAGAGTTGCCTGAAACGATAAAGCTCAACTTTCATCGTTTGAGATCTGTGCAGGACCAACTCCAGAAGATCACCGTAATCGCTACAAGGTAATATATATGTTACATCTTTGACTGTTTCATGTCTGTTATGCTCTTTCAATGCATCTCCATGAGAACGTTGTACATAGGCACAACATTCTATTTAAGTAGACAATTAACTGGTTAATATGGATAGTATTTTATTGTTAACAAGTCAAATATAATAAGTTACTCTTAACTATAAAAGAAACGGTCAAATGGGCTGAAGAGGTCAAACCGTCAAACTACTGTAACGTTGCTTTAAATGAGTTCAAATAGTTGCACCACCTGTTAAATCATCATGTATGAAGACTAGATTATCAAAATTTATAAGAACAATAGATGTAACTGGTCATCCAGGTCCTACCTGTATTTACACGACGCTAGCAAAAATATTTACCATGTTAGCCCGGTATTCTGCCCCCCCCTGTTTTGCCATCTACAATTTGAAAGTAATTAGGCATTTTTCTTGAGCCTTTTGCTATGACTTTTGTTATGTTGGGTTGGATCGAGCCGAAACACTATGTCCAAAAAGTTTAGTCCTTAAATAATGAATGATTAGTGCATCTGATTCCAAGTTTGTTTATTTTGATATTATTTGATTGAAATGATCTAAATAGTTTTTTTTTTTGCATAAATTCACACTTCGAATATTATGCATAAAAATGTACCTAATATTGATCCATTGGTAAGTAGGTTTCTAGTACTATTGTTAAGTGTACAATTTTTGACAAAATTCTTCTACATTCCACACAGCATCTTAGTTCTTCGACAAACACTTGTGATGGAGCAAATGATATCAAATCACGAAGAAATAGAAAACACAATAGTCGCATGCTCCACACAGCTTTCCCACATCCTCGATACTGTCATAGATGCAGGCCTTGAGGAGCTTGTGACAGTTCTAAGCAAGGCCGTCGAGGCGTTCGATACAGCCAACGATTCAACCAAAACTCAGTCGAGAAGACTAGTAATGGCACGAATGCTGAGAAAAAGTGTTCAAGCTGGGGACCCAATTTTTGATAAGGTGTCACGAGCAGTGTATTTGGCAACAAGAGGAGTTGTACTCGGTGGTAGTGGAACCACAGGAAGAGAGTTGGCGGAGAAGGCACTCAGGCAAGTGGGTGCCGCAGTTCTAACTGACAAGTTAGTCAACTTCACGGAGGTGTTAGGCGTGATAGCTAGAGTGAGTAAAAATGTACATGGACTATGGTATGCTCGGTTGACTGAAAATATGTAAGAACCTATTATTATACAATTGTTGACATGTATGTGAGTTATTTTTTGTACAAAAAGAATCATATGGTATTTAGACATCATTTATGTAAAATTTGGCATGTAAAGTTTGAGTTTTATTGATTATTTTGACTTTTCGAGCCGGTTAGGAAGCATAAAATATTTGGGTTTAATTTTCTAGTTAAATCTATGGATCTTGACTTGTGATATTTGTTTTCGTACTTATGTAAGTAGATTGGTGCAATATGAATGTAGAACATTAATAAGTGTTATATTCATGGGATATTTGAATACTAGATACTTATAAGTGTATATATATCGTTTAAATGTGTTATTTGTTATTGTAGGCACGCAGCGAAGGTATTTGAGCAAAAGCACGATATTTCGAGCATTTATTAAAGATTATTAAACCTCGAAGAGAAGATAAAAAGGCCGAAGAAATTGGGTCCAACCAAGCCCAATATTGAGTCCAGCCAAGCCCATAATAGCAACCACGTCCAATTCATACTATAAACATAACCAGCCCAAGAACTAGGCCCGTCTTGGCCCGTTTCATACCAAAATCACATCCCTAATGCCATATTTGCTACGAAAAGAAAAGACGGGAGAAAACAATATCACGCCGCAACTTTTCAATTTTTTTTGTTTGTTTTTTTACCTCTTTTTTATTTTATGCATTTAGATTATGTAGTTTAATCTTTAAACTTTTTACCTCTTTTTTAGTTTAACCATCCGAGCTAGGTGAGATGGCCACCAAAGTTAACTTTGCGAAGGTTGTTACCACATGCGTGAGGTCTTGAGTTCGAGTCTCACCGTGAGGGTTTTCTTTCAGGAGCGAAAAATGAGTGGGGTTTATCCTATAAGGCGAAAGTTCGAGTCTTGCATAATGCCCAATTGGATATTACTACGAGCTCGAATCACTAACAACTTGGCGTTTCAAAAAAAAAGTAATGTTTTAATTATTACTATATTAGTTTATGTTTTGTTAATTTAGCATTTATGTTTATGTTTTAGTTAATCACATTTTATCCGATTAATCTTCGCTTTTATATTTTTAATCAACTTTTTTATTAGGTTTTTTATAATAACTTTGGAGTCTTAGAATCTTGTGTTAGAAGTTCCAATCTTTTTATAAGTATTTCATTTTAACATCATTTTTTTGATTATATAAAGTTTGCATCTTTTTATAATAAACCTCATTTTTAACATTTTTTTATTATAAAGTTTTCATTTTTATAAAAATTTTGTATTTACTATTATCTTTTTATTAAAAACGTTTTTCTTATATATTTCTTAAAAAATAGTTTTATTTTATAAACTTTTGACTTTTATTAGTTTGGTGGTTGTTGGAATCGTGGTTAGCATAATGTCATGCCGAGCTAAATCCAGGTTTCTTCTTTACCTTATCTATTTATTTATCTATGTTTATGTTTATTTCTATGTTTAGCTTAGTCTTTATTATTGTTGCTTTACTTGTTGCTCGTAGCCTAGTTTTGATTTTGAGCGAGTTGATTATATATATGTTTGTTTAGAAATCGGTGGGTATGATGTTTTGATTGATTTGGGGAAGTTGTTGATGGTGATATTAGTTAGTTTATTGACTAGAGGTTAAGTTAGCCGTTTTGATAAAACGCCTAATTTAACATAGTAGCCGTTAACAGGAGACATCCGACCTACTCCTACTGTTTACTTAGATTGTTTTTTATTCGATTTGACAGGCAAAAGCCGTTGAAAACTATAGAAATTCTCTAGTAGTCAATATCTCAACCTACATTATCAATTAATTGGATTATTGTGCGCGTATAAGGGTTAAAATTGATATACGGAAGTATAAAAAGATTTAACTTTTCTATGAGGTTTAGATCAGCAAAATAACTACTTTATCAGTCGTCATATTTTAACTACCATTTCTAGACAAACATATTCACTTAGATTATGTTACTTGCTTTTTTATTGTTCCCGTAGTTTATTTATAGATTAATTTTGTCTTTCTTTTCTCGCCTTTATATAAATTTTAGTCTAAAAAACAAAATACCTTTTGTGATAACTAAGCATTCAACGAAACTTGACCCACGTATTTCAAATTCACCACTCCTTTAAAACGACAACCAGAAAGATCAATACTTGCTAAGATATTTTGTATTTAACTTTGTATACTCTTTCCATTTTCTTTATAAATAAAAAGGGAATCACATTCTTAAAAATTTGAAAATTCAAATGCTACCTTTGTAAATCAAAAAATATTTTCAACTAAACAAACTTTGATGTTCATTATATAAACAATACAATCAGCGGGAAAATGAGCTAAGCGCTTGGGCTTATTGGGCTTCGTTCGCGCTTAGGCTATATTTTGGGCTTTTTTTTTAAATGGGCTTTAACATGTTTTTTATTTAGTTCGTAAAAAATTGACTAAGTCCGTCTTAGCTATTTTTCACGTATATGCATAGCAAGTCGTTATTCAGTTGGTCACAACAAATAGCAAATAACCGTAAAACGACGCAGTACGCAAACCCACCACACAGCACGGGTTTGCAAACCTCGTTAGTAATATTTTTCAACAAACCTATCATATTTATTTATAGTTTCACAATTTCAGCATACAACAAGAATCTATACATTTGATTTTCATTATTAATTTTCAAGTAATATATCATATTTATCTATAGTTTCTCAATTTCAACTTACAACATAATATATACTAATTTTCAAAACCAGTGTTACAAAGTCATAGTAAACATAACACAATTATCAATTACAAATATAAAGCCTTTTTCGACTATTCATCACCATAACATATTTTAGCAACATCATTAATAAGTTTATTCTCACGATAAACATATAATATAAAATGCATTTGTTCCCCGAAATATTAATTTAAAGCGCTAATAGATATGTGACGGTTTAACTATGAATCCTTTTGTAACCTTATTTAACTTTAGTTGGTTTTAATTAGAGAGATTAGGATCTGATGAAAAGTTGACAAAATTTAAATAGTGACAAGTGTTCATTTTGTACTTTTATCAGCTTTATTTTATCTATTTTCAATTGTAACTTTCTTTTCTTTTTCTTTAATTATCCTACTTGGTAATCAAACATAACACTTGTGAAACTTAAGAGCTATGGTGTCTTTTAAAATTAATGCATTTAAATTAATAAGTTTCTTATAAAAGTTTAACAAGTTTATGTAAAAAGTGTATAACATAAGGTTTATGGATTACGGAGTAATATTATAGAATGACGTACACTATTATAAACCTTTACACTATTATAAACCTTTATAAAAAATTACGATAGTGGATCTCTTAATATATATATAATAGTCCATAACTCCATATTAGCCTCCCCTTTATCAAAAACTCATTTTTTTTTTCTTTCAAACCCACAAGTCAACCGCCGGCCAACAACAAATGCCTGACACCGCCGTTAATATTATCGCCTTTCTTTTCTTTTTTAATTTCCAGAATCTAATAATCTATATTAACAAGACATTAAAGAACCCAAGGGATCCCAAGTTAGCAAACCAACTAGGTTACTTCAACTGTAGTGGGAGACAAATTGCAAACCTCTTGGGGTCATCACCTCTTATAATTGTAGTCAGTGTTGTAAAAAGCGGGCTAAGCGGACCACGGACGCCTAGGTGCATGCAGGCATACACCGCCTCGATTTATGGCTAGGGGGCCAAACTAGGCGGAAAAGTCAAAAGGCGGTCAAACATCCGCCTAGGCGGTCAACGAAGTCAACGAAAGTTAACAAATAGTCAACGTTTTTAACTAAAAATGAGGGGTTTTCTTTTCAATATACCCGACCCGTATTTCTTTTAAAATAACATCTTAACACAAAAGAAAAACCATCACTTGTAAACACAAAGTCATGGGTTTTCGTATGAAATTCGAACTAATTGAACAATATGGA
>BQNB010097297.1:3040-21377 GCA_026074375.1 Tanacetum coccineum | reverse complement strand
ATTCCCATTTTGGATAACCTCCCAAATTGGATAGTCTGTATGAGCCAAGTAGTGTTCCATCTTCATAGCCCATATATCATTGGTGTGAGTTTTGAGGAGATGGCGGGAAAGGGGTTGAGGGGTGAACGTTTATTGGTTGGCAGGTTTTTGAAACTTTCATTTGCCCAAAAAGAGACCCTCGGGTTCTAGTCACTTGCCACTTTTTTGTTTCTTTTCTTTTTTAGTTATAAACAAGTTCGGAAATTGGCAAAAGCAGCCCTTGTGTTTATTGAAACAAAGAATTAAAGAAAGAATGAGCAAATGGCAAATTCGGTCCTTGCCTTTTATAAAGAGATAAAGGTTTTGGAAAATTGCAAATTCAGTCCCTTTTATTTTTAAAACACTTTTCTTTATAAAACATTTTCAAAATTGACAATTTCAGTCCCTGAGGTTTTATAAAAAATTGTTTTGGGCCAGGGTCTGGGCTTGTATTGGGCCCAATTAAGTGTGTCTGGGCCCAATAAGGTTTAGGCTTATGTTATTGGGCTTTTTAAGGCCCAATAAGGTTTGGGTGGGTTTTGTGTGTACAATGGCTGAGATTGGCTTGTTCAAGGGCTAGGATCGGGCCTTCAAAGTCTTCATAGTCTCTGTCAATTGCACACAAATGGGCTGTTGTCATTGATTGAGGGCCCATTTGGTCTTCACAGTCTTCATCTCTCTCAAGTGTTTCTCTCTCTAGAAACTAGCCCGATCCAAGAATCGACCCCGTGTTATGATATAGGATATACCACACATCACAAGTTTATATACAACATCTAAATCTTCTCTGTCAAACACTGAAAGCACTCTCATCAATGTACTGAAGCTTCTCTTTTGACCATTACTTCTTGTTACCACATTCATATTAATCTCTTCTGATCTTTTAGATTCATCAAACTGTGGTTTAGTGCCAAGATTCTCAGTCTTCCAGTCAATGATTGGATACTTCTTGTCAAGTATTTCATAATCTACTTCCTTGTCCTCATCTGGAGCTATTGTCAAGCACAATCTCAGCTCATCATTCTCTTTCTCAATGTCAGATGGGTCATCTTGAGAAGTATCTTGTTTGAATCTTCTTTTTCTTGACTTCATCTTTTTCCTTGTACCGTGCTTTCTCTTTCTTGTATTCTCTTCTCCTTTATCCTCTTCCTTGACTTCTTCTTTAGATTCCTGCTTGATCTCTTCTCCTTTGGAGGAATCTTTCTTTTTCATTTTCTTGATTAGCCTATCATCTTCAACAGACCCAATAGCAATGAAATCTTCATCTGACCTTTTTATCTTTTCATACATTGCTTGTATGTCTTCAAACTTCTTACTCTTCAACTCAGAATGTTTGAAGTTCCCCACATGCTTTAAGTAGGTCATCATCTGATTTCTTAATTGATTCTTGGTTGGAGGTCTGTTTCTGATGGCCTCTGATCTTTGTTGAGCAAGGAATTTTCTCTGAGCAGCAATTGTATCATGAAGGAACTTTGCTCTTTCTTCTATTGTGAACTGCTCTCTTTCTTGCTCTTGAAGCTTCTCAGCAAGAATTCTGTCTGCCTCAATTCTTGCCTTTATATCATCAAAGTTTTTAATGAGAGCTTCATTTGTTGCTTTTTCTTCAGCAATCTTGTTTCTTTCTTCTTCTGCTTCCCATTCTTCTTGAATTTTCCTAGCCAATTCTTCATCACTCTCAAGCTGTTTGAATTTCTTCACAGCTTGAGGAATATCATCATCTTCACTTTCAGATTCATCCTCCTCTTCAATCTTCTTCTTCCCTTTGTCTTTTGGATCAATATTTAGAAGAGGTTTTAATGTGAGAAGTGATCTTGTGGAAGTAGGTCTAGGTCTATCAAATTCTTCAACATCCTTCAACTCTACACCTTTCTCTTTTTCTTTTGAAGCAGCTTTGGCTTTACTCATGTTGATGAGAAGTGTAGCAATTGTTTCATCATCACCAAATGTCATAGAAGTGGGTGTTTGAGTGGATGTTTGAGAAGCAATTTCTTCCTTAGTTTGATCTTCAGTACCTTCAAAGATCTCTTCAGAACCCTCATTGGTTTGTTCAGTACCTTCAACTTGTTCATCAGTACTAACTTTGGATTCGTCAGTACTAACTTTTTGACTATCAGTACTAACTTTTTCAAAGTCGGTACTAACTTTTTCCTTGACAGTACTAACTCCATCTTCAGTACTAAGTCTATCTTCATCAAACTCCTTGACTTCATCCACCATTTCTCTTGTCCTCCCTTCACTTTGAGCATTTTCTGTTTCCATTTGATCAATTTTATCTTCAGGCATTTCATCAAACAGAGGATCTCTGTGAACTTCTGATTCTCCTTTTGCTTTATTCCTCCCTTGTTTGGATACATTCTTTTTGTGCACCTTGGAGAAACTTTTCTTTGGGAATCTTTGTTGCAATGAGATAATCTTCAGATATTCTTTATGATGTTTGATGACAGGTTTAGCATGAGGACACTCTTCAGATATTCTTTGTGATGTTTGATGACATGTTTAGCTTGCCTCTTGAGCTTGGTGATCTGAGCCTTCAAGAGTTTGATTTCCTTGGCTTAATCTGAAACCTGTTTACATAAAGAGATACAAAGATCATAGACATTTTGGAGAGTCATGTCATCCTCATTCCCTGAAAGGGATGTATCACTAACTTCTATTATCATATGTGATAAAAATCACATGTGATTTTATGTGTTTTATCCAACTTTGACGAATAAACGGCACTAATCTACAAATCGAAATATAAATGTGATATATATGGTTAGAAAGCTATGAATGTCTAGTTTTAAAGAAAAAAGGTGAAACTTTTAAAATATTTATGTTAATTTTATTACATGTTTAGATATTTGAATATACAAATTTTAATCAAATGTGATTTCTCATGCAAGTTTCAACAATAAAAAAAAATAAAAAAAGACGAAAAATTTTTAAAAAAAATGACAAAAATAGAAGACAAGACAAAAATAAAAGTTTGTCGAAAGTATATTAAAGTGCCCGTCTATAGAAAGATAACTAAGTGCTCGTCACAACGGTGTATTACTCGTCTATAGGGATGGCAACAACATCTGAAACCGACGGAGAAACCCGAAACCCAAACCGGTTGGGTCTGGTTCGGGGGCGGGTTGGCGGGGTTTGGATGCGGGTTTAGGTATTGATAAATCTTTTTAGTCGGGTACGGGTTAGGTGACTGGTTCTAGTAATACCCGCTCCGATTACCCATACCAATTTACCCGAATTTGTACCCGCTTTATTGCTATTATGATTAATTAGAGTACATATATATTATATATAATTTCTACCATTGTATTTTTCATATAAGTATCTTTATTATCTAACACATTTGGATGTTGTACATGAATTATTCGAAAGCGTTAAATTGTTTGATACAGTATTTGTTATCTAACCTTTTAAAAAAATTCAATATATTAGAATGTTTTGCTATATTTTGTCGGTGGGTTTTAGTGTGACTTAATTTTGATACACGCGATTTTGTGTTGGACCTTTGGAATCTGATATAAGATTTATCAAGTTAAATTAATCAGATTCCATGGCAACAAAGTGAGTTTTAAACAAATATATATGAAGAATATAAAGAATAAGTTTAAAACACACAGAAGTACTTTTCAACGTATAGGTTCTTATTAGAATCAAATAAAGAATCTATGACACACCTTGCTTGCGGAATAGAAAGGTGGTTGAATGACAATTGGGGTGTTATCTTCTTCGAACTTATTCTCTAACCAAAGTTATGAGAAATAAGAAAATAAACTATTCGACTAGAACTGAAGCTTTAGCTTCAGCAGTTTCTATTCAGTTTGTTTGAGAGTTAAATGAACTCTTTGGAAGAGATAACATTTACTCTAGGAATCCCTTTCCTTTTATAGGAAAAGGGATTAGGGTTTGCAAGTTTAACCTAGTCTACGTGGCAAGCATTAAATGGGTGGTTGAGCTACCATTTAATGCACGTTTGCTTTCTAGTACTAGGTACAGTCCTTTGAGGAAAGTTGTTGTACTTCTATACCAACTTTAAAAGTAACATTTTTCAAGGAGATTGCTTTATTCCTTTTGACATAAAGCAGTCTTTTTCCCGCCTTGTAAACCTTCTAGAAGTGAAACAACACGTTTCAACTTCTGTTAAGGAGATAGACAACGTTTAGCTTGGAATTGTCAACCAAGCTGAACTGAAGCTCTTTCCAAGAGTCATTCTTTAGTTTTTGTACAGTTGCATACACTGAAGTGAAGATACTTTCCAATTTTCTAAGGACCTAAAGACCCGACGCTGAAGAAACTTCAGCGACTCAAACTGAAAGACTTCAGCTTGAGTAATACTTAGGGGATTTTATGTTTAAATCTACTGAAAGACTGAAGGGGTTAGGAACTGAACCCAACAATCTCCCCCTCCACCGCATGAGTCTTGCCTTAGCATCCTTTCTTTGGCAAAAGAGATAACTAGATGGCAGAGGGTCAGTATAACACGTATGCTTTTTGTCATAACTAGATATGATCCGAAATTTCCTTCAAAGGCAATACACTACTGCAAGTAATTCCTTTGTTACGTAGTATTGTAAAAGAGTTTATTTGAGCCTCGTTCATAAGTCTTGCTAGCATATGTGTATAGGTTGGAATTCTTGTTTTTTTCTTTTGCCCGAGGAACTTCCCCAATTTGGCGAAGTCCGCTAGCATCGCAACTCAAGTTCAATAGGGTAAGTCCCATCGGAGCAATTAAGATCGGAGCCTCAGTCACTTTCTTTTAGTGTATTAAAAGAATCTATAGTAGGAGTCACACTTAAGAAAGACAAATGGAGTCTCTTTTCAAGCAAATGAGTCATGAGTGACGGGCATTTTTGAGAAGTCCTAATGATGAATCGCCGGTAAAAACCGGCGTTCCCAAGGAAACTACCGGACCCCTTTGACAGAAGTCGAATGAGGGAAGTTTTAGCTATTACTTCGATTTTAGACTCTATCAACCTCAAGCCAGACTTAGAAATTTTAATGTCCGAGAACAATTGCCTTCTTTTTTAACCATGACATGGCTCTTTTCCCCCATTTTTAAAGACAAAATTGTTGTCTTCACACACGGCTCAAACATCTTTTCTAAGGGTTAGGAACGTAGAAAAAGAGTCTCATTCTCCAAAGACCAAAAGTCATCCATAAATACTTCCATCGATTTTTTCAATCATATCGTGGAAGATTGCCACATACTCTTTGGATGAGCCCGGAGCATTGCATAGCCCAAAAGGCATGCGACGATAAGCAAAAGTTCCTAAGGGCATGTGGAAGGTTGTCTTTTCCTTGATCCTATTGGTCAAAATTGGGGATCTGAAAGTAACCCGAGAAGCCATCGAGGAAACATAAGTATTCTGTTCCCGCTAGTCTTTTCGAGCATTTTGTCCATGAATGGTAATGGGAAAGTGGTCTTCCGGTGTCTCATAAGTATTCAATGATAAACAAAACATACTCGCCATCCCGTGACCAATCAGTAGGAATCAGCCTCATTTTCCTTCTTTGTGATGACGGTCATACCTCCTTATTTAGGTACACAGTGTACCGGGCTTCACCCAAGGACTGTCAGAGATGGGGTAAACTAATCCAGCGTCAGGAGTTTTCAACCTCTTTTTGATCACAAATAATGACGTTGGATTTTTTGGGTATACCCATCTCATGACTTTGCAACAGATTTAATGGATCATAGTCCTCTTCCATAGAAAAATTTGGTAGTAACAAAATTCCGGGCTAACACCCTTTATGTCCGAGAGTTTGTCCAAGCGATTGGCTCGCTATGTAGGGACTTAAGAACCTTCAAAAGAGCTTGCCTTTTCCTCATCTTTTAGTCTTTATGCTAATTATGACAGGCAACTTGTCTTCACCTTCTAATACTGCGTAACAAGATGGGGTGGCAGTTCCTTGATTCAACCTGGGAGGTCATAACAGAAGTTTCAACGCTTTTAGCTTCACACAGTTTTGAGTTCTTCCTACATCCAGGCATATATTGTTCATGATTTGGGAAGGGGAGGCGGTGTTCACTGTACAAAAATTGCTTCAGAGAATCAGGAGTCCACCCTCAGGAGTCCTGATAAAGATGGATCAACTTCAGATGAAGTTGGATCAACTTCTAGAGCAAGAAACAAACCTGCTTCTTCCATTACGAGAAAGATCACGTCCCCGAAAGGATGAATTTTGAGAAGCATAGAAACAATAGGCTCAAAATATGGATGGGATTGCCACCGCGATCACGAAACGTTTGAAAATCCTAGGACCTCTTGAGAATACTCATCACAAGCCATTTCGATGACGTCGATTTTGTTTGCCGTCATATGGTCGTAATCAGCTGTGTATTTTGAAGTCTGGTCCAGGTTGAATGTGATGGCTTCCTTGCCAACACGAAGGGTAATCTCGCCTTCATAAACATCTATCAAAGCATGACTTGTTTTCAAGAAACATCGCCCGAGAATTAAGGGGACTCGGGGGTCTGGTTCAAAATCAACAACTACGAAGTCAGCTGGAAATTGGAACTTTCCCACCATTAGACGGACGTCTTTAGCAATACCGATTGGTTCAGTGATTGAACGATCTGCAAGCTCTAGCGTCATGCAAGTTGGGGTCAATTCAGGAAGAGATAGACTTTTCCATACAGAATAAGGCATGAGATTAATGCTCGCACCAAGATCGGCCAATGCGTTGCATGTAGTAATCCCCGTAAATTCACATGGAATCAGAAATCGGCCAGGGTCTCCAAGTTTCTTTGGTAACTTATTGAGGATGACCGCTGAACAGTTCTCATTCAAAGGAGTCCTTGCCAATTCGCTTAATTTTTCCTTGTTTCCAATCAAGGTTTTTAAAGTCGTAGCAAACTTAGGCATGAGCATCAAGGCATCGGTAAAGCTAATCTCGAAACTTAAATCTCTAAAGATTTCATAGAATTTCTCGATTTGATCGTTAGCTTTTTCCTTGCGCCTTTCATCATTTCTTCGTGATGGAAATGGAATTGATGCTTTAGGAACTGGAGGAATAACAGGAGCAACATTGGGCTCAGGATTTGGATTACGAGTCTGAATTTGAACAACAGGAGGTTGGACGTCTTCGTCGGTGCTTATCCGTTATTAGCAGGAGGCATCGGTCCCTTTGTACCTCTTGGGTGTCATGATTAAAGGCTTTCGGTCCTTGGAATGGTAAACCCACTTCGGGTGAGTGAGTACCTTTTAAATCTTCCTTAGGGTTGGAATAGTGTTACCAGGAAGAGTGCCAAGAACCGGAAGATGTTGCTTTGTATTAGCAGTAGTAACAAATTTGAAAGCATATCAGTTAAATTTGCATTTGGGATTGCAGTTTTGACCTTGGTTTTGTGTTTCTAACACTCTTACTTCTTTGGCTGTGACATATCTTTCAAAATTGTTCTTGACACACGTTTTGTTTGTGTCTGCAGGAGCAGATCCTTGATGAAGTTCTGGTCGATTACTATGTTGATGTAACCGTGAGGTCGATAATCTGACCTTGGTTGAAATTGTTCCTCTGTTTTGAAGAGTTATTTCCTCGTTTGAAATTTTTTGACTTATTTGCATTAGGATTCTGAACGGGAGGAAAAACAGGAGGTTCGTATTGGTTCGAGACCATCGGAGGTCGATACAGAAATTAGCTTGGTTGAAAATTGGCGCAGCGGCTGGACAATACTTTGGATGTTGTTCATGGTATATGTTGATGTGTGGTGGGACAGTTTTGATAAGAAATGACCTCCCCCACAAGTTACACAATTTGTTCAACCGCTTTTACGGGGGCGGAAGCTGGGGTTTGGTTCTTCTATCCGAAAAATTAATGCCCGTACATGTCTTTGAGTTCAGGAACAACAGATGAAATAGCTGGGGGGAAAGGCTTGTACTCATTTTAGTACAAACAGCTTTGTTTTCTTGATTGACGTACCTTAGACTTGTCTCGATCATTTTTAAACTATTCTCGAGGCATTTTGTCTAAGAAGTTACACTAGCAGCTGAGTTCAATGAATCTTGATCATTTGAATTTAGGGCTATTATAGAAATGTATCGAGTTGATGCAATTCTGAAAACCCTTGGATGAGGCATCCTTAAAAGATCATGTGTGAACTATCCCAAGCTCATAAAACTATCTCATCAAATTTTTGCTGAAACTCGTGATTTATTTCTGAGATTTGTCGTTTTAGAGGGCGGGAGAATTTGTTAATAAATTATCGAATCTAGATCGTCCATGTTTCAATCGACGAGGGGGGTTCTTTTTTCTAGCCAAATCCGGGCTCCCTTCGAGAGAAAACGGGAAAAGCAATTAAGCTTAACGACGTATTTGGTACGTTCGGAATCTTCATTGTTGAAGTGTTCTTGTTGAAATAAGGATGTGAGCATGGGGTCTTTTTATCGTGTCCAAAAAATTGCTGGTTTTGAAACAAGATTTCAGACGACCATGCTTGATCAAAGTTAATTCGCGGTGATTTCAGGAAAACTAATCGCATCCTCGTAACCTCGGTGGGTGCTTCGAGCAATTGCGACATTGTACGATTATCGGCCATCGTTAAATATGGAGGATTATCAGGTTCTCAAGATTAGATGATTCAAAAGAAGTTTGTCGCACTTGTGTGTTGTCGACGTCTATGGGACTTTGAGGGACGAGTGCGCTATGCACAAATAGGGAGTACAAAAAGAAATTTATACTAATTTTTTTTTTTTTTTTTGGTTTTTCAAAGATAATTCACAATTGATTTTAAGGACAATGTGAGATAGGGACAACTTAACAAATAATCAGCTTACTTCACGGTAGCTCCAAAAGTAAACTCACAGGGAGCGGAGGAGTAGGTATTAGCGCGAAGCGTTATTTCTACTTTGGGTCGTAGTTCCTTGGAACAACCCTCCTTATACCCAATTTATAGTGTTGTTTAACTTTTAGAGGTGGTGAGGCCGTACGTCGTAAGAGGACACAAAAGGCAAGTTTTTAAATCTTTTGTTCGTGTTGGGAACCAAAAGTTCACCGGACTATTATGTAAATACCTCAGTTAGAGAATTATTATATTTTGGTATTTTACTAAGTTGTGAATTTTTTTTCTTTTTTTTTTATTATGGGACAATGTTTTATATTTTTGATTTTTTTTCTTTTTTGGATTTTTAAATGATAATTATACTAAAAAGAAATGAAAAATATTTTTGTACTTTTTTTTTTTGTTTTTTTTATTTTTGTTAATAAAGAAAAAATATTCACAGTTTCAAAACAATTGGTCAAACGTAACGACAAACGTTTGCACAGCCTCCCCGGCAGCGGCGCCAAAAATTGATCGGTTCGGAATACACTTAAAATACATTATAATATAATTAAAATATCAAATATATAGTAAGGATAGTCTAAAAGCAGAGTCTATGATACGAGAAGTGTTGTATAGAGTTTTCCGGGTCGTAAATCCCACGAGGCTTGTGAAATGGTAAATCGATACTGAATGAATTGATGATTTGTAATTGGAAACCAAATTGATTTTGATTTTTAATAGATAAACTAAAATTAATTAAAGAAAAACTAAAATTATTCTAGGTGAAAAAGCAGTGGAAAATGGGAACATAAATATACTACGGGGAACAAAAAATAGTTATACGTGGATAATCCTAAACTACGGGGGCATAATTTGGCAATGAAAATCTAGAATATACGGGGAACGTTTATATAGGCTAAAAATACTTAAACTAAAATAAATTAAACTAATAAACTAAAATTAAAAATGCAATTATAGTCTATCGGAAATTAAATCGCAGGCTAAAACTAAAAATTACAAATATAATGTCTAAATAATTTTTTAAAATTTAAATAAAATTAAAAATATTTATTTAAAAGAAAATGTAAAAAATTTTCAAAAACGGAGTTGTGAAAAACGAACAAAACGGTATGAAACGAAAAATTCGGGCTCGTTAACCGGGCCGGAACTGAATTTTTAGCAAAATTACCTACTATATGTTTTTATATTTTTAATATAAATAACTGATTAATAAAATTTGATTAAAAAGAAAATTTTTTTTGTTAATTTTTGTATTTTTTTTATCGAATTTTCTTAAGATTAAAAAACTATTTAAAACTAATTAAATATTAAAAAGACAGAAAATATAACTTCAAAAAATCTGAAAAAAATCTCAAAATTAAATAAAGAAAAAGTTGAGATCTAAAAAATATAAAAGCCCTAAAAGTTATGTAGGCAAATATATATTTAAACTAATTAAATCTAAACCTAATTTAAATTAATTAAATTAAATAAACTATCTAATATTAACCTAAGGGACTATCAGTGAAAAGGACAAGGAACAAAGGATTGAGGTTACAGCACTGTTAACAATAGGGGACTAACTAGTTAACCAAAAAAAAGTTAGAAATTAACAAATGGTCATGAGATGGACCCCGATATGCAAAGCAAGTCTAAGTGCTTAAATCAAAAAAAAGCTAAAAAAGAAATAGTTGTTCAAGGGGTTTCAGCTTATCATTTTTTACAAAAAGGACTAATGGCAGAAAGAGTCTAAATAAGCCAGAATTATGAGCTTTTTGGGCTGACAGAATGTGAAAAGCTCAAAGAGTTTTTTGGCTTTTTCTTTGAGCTAAAAAGCTCAAAATAAGCTGAGGTTGGGTTTAGTTAACTTAACCTAGCTATGTCTATCTATTTTAACTAAGTTTAACAGAAATAAGCCCTAAAATAAGCTGAAACAAGAATAAGCTAACTTGACTTAATTGTAAAAAAAAGAAAAAGGGCTAACTTTGAGCCTTAAATAACTACCCTAGAATAAAAGGGGAAATTAAGCTACAATATTTTGGGGAAATAAAGGGCTACCTTAAAGCTACAAAGATAAAGCAAAAAAACATCCTATGGTTAATACAAAGATAGCTATAAAAAGGGTGGCTGAAAATTGGTTTCAGCACCAGGGGAGGTGCAAGGCAGTGGCTAGGGGCTTTTTGGGCTTATGAAAAATAAGCTCAATTGTGCTTTTTAGCCACAACCAACCCCAAACAGATTTAGAGTGGTCTCCAATGAGCTTATTTTCAAAACCTTGGGGCTTAAGGCCTAATTAATACTGCTGAACAATGGGCTTAAAAGTGGGGGATTTCAAAAATAAGCAAAGCCAAATTTGACTTAAACTTGGTCAAACAAAAAGGACAGAACAAATGGCTTGGGTTTTTGGCTAGAAATAACAACAACAAGCACAAAATACGGTGTTGCTTAAGGCATTAAGCAAGTTAAGTGGTTTAGCTAGATTTGGCTTATCCAAATTTTGACAGAATATAAAAACAACTTAAAAACTTATTTTCAAATTAAAAGAGGTGATTAAAATGGCCTAAAGAAGCCTACACACTCAGCCAAAAGTGGCTGAGTGCACTTGACCCATGCACAATCCCATATGACCCATTTTCAAGCTTAAACCAAACACCCCCTTAATTTGTAAATTTCGGGTTTTTTAGCTTTTTAAATGAAGTAAAGGGCTAGAACAGTGATTATAAGTATGGTTTAATAACTTTAAACCATTGGTGCACAAGATAAACAGAATTAAAAGGGTTACATGAGAATTTAAATTCCAACAGTGGTAGTAGCAATTTTCCAAAAGAAAACTCTCAAACTTTGATTAAAATTTTGAAACTTACAACATAAATTCTTAAAACATAACTGAATTACATTAATTTCTAAAAAGACTCAATAAAAATTTTAACTAAAAGTAAAAACAGCGTGTGGTTCGGCTTGTGTTTTTCTTGCTTTTATAGAAGTCCTCTTTTCTTCTCTTTGTGTTTCTTGTGTGAGGTGAAGCTCAGCAAACAATTCCCAGCCATTGATGAAGTTTTGTGTTTGTTTTAATGCCATATCCGCCATTGATGTTGCTCGGGCTTGGTGAGATTGCCAACATGGCAAGATTAAGAGGTAGTGGAAGGTGGGTTTAGGTTGGGACTGGGTAAACGATGGATTTGGGTAAAAGAAGGAAAGGTATCATGTGATGTTGAGGGGTTCTAGGGAGTTGGCGGGAAAGGGAGTGAGGGGGGAACGTTTATTGGTTGGCAGGTTTTTGAAACTTTCATTTGCCCAAAAAGAGACCCTCGGGTTCTAGTCACTTGCCACTTTTTTTTGTTTCTTTTCTTTGTTAGTTATAAGTAAGTTTCGAAATTGGCAAAAGCAGCCCTTGTGTTTATTGAAACAAAGAATTAAAGAAAGAAAGGAACAATGGCAGAATTGGTCCCTTGTGTTTTGTTAAAACAAAGATAAAAAAGGTTTCAACTAATGGCAGTTTCAGCCCTTGTGTTTTATAAAGAGATAAAAGGTTTTGTAAAATTACAAATTCAGTCCCTCTCATGTTTAAAACACTTTTCTTTTATAAAACAATTTTCAGAATTGATGACTTGCAAGCAAGGAATATGATGATGTTTGTTCATGCTTTGAATTATGACCAGAAGTATTGGAAACACCATAAGCGGTACTAACATCATTAGTACTGCTGGTGTTTTCAGAAACAAATGCTACATTTTGCAAGTTGGAAGATGATGCAGTAGAGCCTTTTACATCATTTTCAAAGACTCTTAGATTGTTGTACAAGTCATCAAAACTGAGACTGTCCATACCTGGTTTGTTCCTCATAATTAAGGAAACTTGTAACCAAGCAGAAGGTAGAGATCTTAGAAATTTTTGATTTGCATCTTCAGTAGATACACCTGCTCCATGAATCTCTAACTGACTGAGAAGACTTTGGAATCTCTCATAGCCTTTGTGAATCCCATCTGTGTTGGATACAGTGAATCCTTCAAACTGTTGCTTCAAGATGTACTTCTGCATCTTCTTGGATTCATCATTTCCACCAAATCTGGATTTGATGGCATTCCACATATCTTTTGCATCAGTCATCTTATGGAATTTAGCTAGATGATCTTCTGGTATGGCCATTAGCAAGGTGGTCCTAGCTTTTCTTTCTCTTTCTCTGGCCACTATTTCTTCTCCTGTTTTAGGAGGCAAAATTTTAATTTGTCCTGTTGTATCAGTTGTGACTGACACAGGACCATTTCCATTTTGGATAACCTCCCAAATTGGATAGTCTGTATGAGCCAAATAGTGTTCTATCTTCATAGCCCATATGTCATATTCTCCCTTTTTGAGAATAGGCAGCTTGATGGTTGAGACTGTATGAGGAGTTTGTTGTGTTGGTGTTTGTTGTGTCTCTTGTGGAGGTGGTGGTGGTGGATTTTCACCTTGTGTTCCTGACATGTTTAGTTTTGTTGGTTGGAGATGAATAACTGGTTTTATATGTTCTTCTTACTCAAAGTTTCTCAAAGCTCTGATACCACTTGATGGTCCTGATGTAAACTGAATGGATCTTTGCAGCCTATAAAGGATGATAGCCAGTATGTATAAATACAAATGACTATGTAGAAACAATGACTGAATACAATATGTTAATGCGGAATCTTAACACATGTACTAAGAAGAATAATGAACAACTGAATAACAACTTTATTGAAGTGTTCTTGAGGATTACAGATTGCTAACTATGATATTGTATATTCTATTATCTTGTATTGAACTTTTATCTAACTATGCCTTAGGGTTCCTTTTATATCTAAAGGATAACCCTAAAAGGCTTACATATCTTTTTCTAAAATATCTTATAAATATCTTCTCAACGGTACTAACTAACTTACTACTAACGGTACTAACTAACTAACAGTACTAACTACTTTGTACTGTCGGTACTAAGTATAACTGACAATACTAACTATTGTACTGTCGGTACTAAGTTTAGAAAACATTAATCATAACAAAACTCCTCCTCCTAGTTCACCTCCTTTAGTAGATGATGACTTACTAGAAGTCGACATCATAGAAAACCAAAGTAAAGACTTAGAAGTCAAGGAATCATTAAATAAACAAATCTCAAACATCAAAGAATCTAAAGATCATCCCTTAGAAACCGTCATAGGAAACCTTAATCAAAGAACTCTAAGATCTCAAGTTCAAAATCAAAGCAACTTCTTTTGTTTTGTCTCCTCCGTAGAACCTAAAAACATTAAAGAAGCCATACAAGATGAAAGTTAGACTATGGCTATGCAAGAAGAACTAAATCAATTTAAAACTAATGACGTTTGGTGTCTTGTTCCTCCTCCCAAAAACCAAACTATCATCGGTACAAAATGGGTCTTTAAAAACAAACTTGACAAAAATGGTGTCGTGTCTAGAAACAAAGCAAGACTTGTAGCACAAGGATACAATCAACAAGAAGGAATAGACTTCGATGAAACCTATGCCTTAGTGGCAAGATTAGAATCTATAAGAATCCTTCTTGCGTATGCTTGTGCTCATGACTTTAAACTCTTTCAAATGGATGTCAAAGGTGCTTTCCTAAATGGTTTTATAAACGAAGAAGTGTATGTAGCCTAACCTCCCAGATTTGTAGATTTTGAAAAACCTAATCATGTGTTTAAACTTAAAAAAGCACTCTACGGTCTCAAACAAGCACCCAAAGCTTGGTATGATCAACTCAAAGCCTTCTAGAGTTTTTACCACAATTAAAAGCAATGCTTTACCGGTGTGCTACATGCTCTTTTTGTCATTCACTGCAAAACAAAATTAATAAACATACCCACACCACATCCTAAAATACTTGCACATAACAGAATATATATACACAATGGATAAAAAATCCTATACAATCAGGAGATCTCACAAAATCAAATCCTTAAACAGAAGTCAACCGATTGAAAATCAAATATGTTAGACCGGATCATCATCAAGCAAACCATGAATCACGAATACTCCCAAGAAGAGGGATTGTGATTTTTTTTCTTACTTGATAATTAACCTTCATTTTTGTTTTGTTTTGACACAATAAGAAATGGTGGTTTTGGTTTGCAGAACAAAATCGGGATTGGAGAATTACAGACACCAGACCGTGTAACGCCTCCCTGAAAAATAGGCCATTTCCTCGCAATCAGTAACACTTATCAAATCAATTCCATTTTTATGTTTGATTTATGTTGAGTTTCTTCAACTTCTCTCACACAAACAATTTCAAATCTTTCAAACAGCTTTGTTTCATGAAGCAAATCAAAATCAGGATTGGAGAATTAATCATCATTCTTCACACAATATTCAGATAGTATTGTATCTCGCCGTCAAGGTATTGATTTCTAGGGTTTCGGTTCATAATTCTGTCAAAATTCATGTTAGGTGAAATTAAGATAATTAAATTTATGTTAATTAGTTTTTTATGAGTTAATTTAATAAGATGAATTTGATATAATATTATCTATTTGGGTGGTGCAATGTTAATTCTAGGTCAACTTTGATCTTTGAAAAGGTATGATCACGTGATTCAAATATTCCAAGTAACTATATAATCATAAAACATGCTTCTTTGTTTAAGACATTATATATAAAGTTGAAATTTTATAAATTTATAAATATGTGCAGGTGCATCTTTTGATTATGTGGAAGATGAGTACACGCCCCTGATATGAGAGGAAGATAGATTGAACGGTAAACCTTGATGCATTTTTCTTTCTATTAGAGTTATAAACAGCAGGGACCATTTTTGCAATTGTCCTAAACTCTTTTTCTTTTAGTTATAAAAACGACAAGGACCAAAACTGCCACTTTCTAAACTTGTGTATAACTGAAATTCGGCTTAAAAGAGAAATGAAAAGAGAGAGAGAGTTGAGGGACCATTTGTGCCTCTTCCCCATTCTTTTCGTTTAAACCCTGCAACCCACCCCTGTCGAACCCACCTTCGCGCCAAAACCATACCACCCTTTCCCCACGGTTTCAAGCCAAAACCACCTCCCAAGTACCCTTACAGCTCACCCCTCACCTTTTCCCACCTTACCCTGCCCCTATAACCCTTCCCAATTGGAAAACACTCAACCCCGTACCCCCCTTTCAATGGTGAGATGGTCTATAAGGCCAACGAAGGGCTAGGATTAAATGTGAGGCTTCCTACTCTCACAACAAACACAGCCCAAGAGCTAGAAATGTTTGAAGTCCTCTATAAAAGAGAAGAAGACAACCCGAAGAAAATCATCTTGTTTTTTTTACTTTCTTAGCTAAAATTTTAATTAAGTTTGCTTTAAAATTGTTGTACTCAGTTATTTTTTAAGTTTTTGTTGTAATACTTGCAGTTTTAATAGAAGTTAAGAGTTTTTTGAGAAAATTGCTATTGTCGAAATTTCAAGCATCATTTAAGCTGTTTAATTCTGTTTAACTTGTTTAAACATGTGTTAAGAGTTATTAAAACTCACTTGTAATCACTTATCTCAGCTTTATTTCACCAAAACTCAGTTAAAAATCGATTTTTATATAAATAAGGGGGTGTTTGGATAAGTCCCAAAATGGGTCATATAGGGTTTGTTGTGGGTCAAGCTCACTCAGCCAACTTTGGCTGAGTGTGTAGGCTTTATTAAGCCTCTTAAATCACCACCTTTAGTTTGGAAATAAGTTTTTAAGTGCCCTTTTGAATTCTGTCAAATTTTCAATAAGCTAAATTGAGCTTAAGTGCTCAAGCTGCTTATGCAGCTTAAGCACACTTTTGTTGTGCTCTTTGTTGTTGTTTCTAGCCAATAAACCCAACCCCTTGTTCTGTCTTTTAACTTGACCAAGTATAAGTCAAAGTTTGGATTTGCCATTTTTTTTAAGAACCCTCAATTTTAAGTCCTAATATCAGCTTGTTTAAGCTCACCTTTATAAACCAAGTTTTGAAAATAAGCTCATTGGAGACCCCTTTTAATCTGTTTGTGGTTTGTTTTGGCTCAAAAGCTCTTTAGAGCTTATTGCATAAGCTCAAAAAGCCCTTAAGCTCACTGTTTGAGCTCCCCTGGTGCTGAGCACCATAACTCAGCCCACTTTTCTAGCTTATTTAGATATTAAGCACTTAGGATTTTTAGCTTTTTATTGTAGCTTATTACTAGTTCTTTAAGTCCCTGAAATCTTATAGCTTATCTCACCCTTTAGCATAGCTTATTCTAGGCTTAAAGTTCCCTTTTTTCTGTTTTATTTTAAAACTGTCAATATAGCTTATTCATAGTTCAGCTTATTTTAGGGCTTATTAGACTTCCATAGCTTATATTTAGGACTCCCCTCTCCCTATTTATCTGTCCCCCATAGATTTTAGCTTATTTTGTTAGCTTAAACCCCAAAAAGAAAGAAAAATAAGCTCATAAGCTTATTAAGTTCTGTCAGCCCAAAAAGCTTAATTTTCTGGCTTATTCTTTGAGAATCAGCACTTGGTGCTTTTACAAAAGTTACTCCCCATAAGCCCTTCTACAAGTTTGCTTTTTTGACTTTTGTCAAATAAGCACTTTGGACCCTTTTTGTAATCGGGGTCCACTTCAGGGACTGTTTGTGTAATTTTGTCTTTTATAGTTATAATTGTTAGTCCCCACTGTTAGTATGTTGTTACCTCGTTAGTCCTTGCTGTCCTTTCACTGTTAGTCCCTATAGTTAACTTTTGTTAGTTTATTTAATTTAATTAATATAAATTAGGTTTAATTTTAATTAGTTTAATTACTTTTAATTTATTCAGTAAAATTTGGGCATTTTTATATTTTTAGAATTGTTAACTTTTTCTTTATTTAATTTTATTTTTTCAGAATTTTTATAACTTTTATTTTTTGTCTTTTTCTATTTTCTTAGTTTTAATTAGTTATTAATCTTTAAAAATTCATAAAAAATCCAAAAATTAATAAAAAAATATTTTTCTTTTTTATAAAATTTTCTTTTGTCATTTAGTGTCTAGGAAAAATATAAAATTTAGTGTAGGCTTTATTTTTCATAAAATTCAGTCTTAGACCCGTTTTACCGAGTGCGTTTTACCGTTTCTTTTCGTTTAGCATTCAAACGACCTCCGTTTTAGTTCTAGTTTTTTTTATTTTTCAAATTAACTTAATTAGAATTTAATTTTGATTTTTAATTTAATTTAGCATTTAATTTTAGGATTTCCCAATAATTAATTATGCTTCCCGTAGTTTAAGTTCTATCCTATAACTAATTTTGTTTCCCGTAGTTTTTTCCCGTAGTTTTTAAGATCCCCATTTCCTATATCTGTTTCCCGTAGATTAAATTAGGTTTTATTTAATTAATTTTAGTTGTAATTATATCAGTGTTTCCATCATATCTAAATATTCTCCATCATTCAATTTCTCATCAAACCAGGATTACCTTCAATTGCAGCCTCGTTGGGACATACGACCCGGGAATATCTCTTCCGGAATCTTTTTATCATTGATTCTATCTTGTGTATTTTATCCTTTTGTGGAATTTGACCTTTTGCCTTGGTCAAGGGCATTCGGTTAGGATCTGTATTAGGGTTGCTATATAAGT
>BQNB010097296.1:0-25419 GCA_026074375.1 Tanacetum coccineum | reverse complement strand
CAAGCTTCTCTTTAATCATATCATCCATTTGAGAATCAATCATTTTTTTCACGACTGCTTAAATCAATATTAAGACGTTGTCCAAAAGTTTTGACTCGTTCTTTATATCTCTCTAGCTCAGCGGTTACTGATTCATTATTCTGTTCCTTATTAGCATTTTCCTAATTATTTACATGATTAATCATTTGTTCTGACATTTGTTCAATCACAGTAAGATCATTGAATCTTGTTGTGCCTGCAAAGTAGTATCTTGAACATTTGTTAGTTGTGTTTCTTGCAAATATTAAGAATACGGAATGATATTGCTATCACTATGTATCTCATTATCTGAAAAAGCCATAACTAGTGATTGTTCAAAATCTTGCATTGCATGCATACTTTGATTTTCCATATCATTAAGATAGGTTTCAGAATGGGGTACCTCTAAGATAACGTCAGAACCATAGTTGGATATATTGGCCATGAGAACCACTTTGCATTCGAGATATCATCATAGTCAGAATCATAAGTATCAAGATCGTCATTTCGAAAAGCAGCATTGTTTGGAATGATTGTCTGAATAGCTTGAACATCTGGAACCCCTGGATCTACCAGAAATACGAGTTGCTCTTCATCCAAAATTTGTCCAGCTTCCTAAGCTTCAGCTAACATTGCTTTATCCTTATACCATGTTGCATTCCTTCGTCGCTTAGGCTGAGTGCATTACCTAGCCATATGTCCTTTACCTTGACAGTTGTAGCATTTAACAACCATTGCCTGTCCACTTGCATTGTTTGCCTCAGAACTAGTAACATTACTCTTATAACCGGTACCAGAATAACTTTTCCCTTGTCTCCCCAGAACTTGTTGTACTATGACCCTGCTATCTTAAATAGTGGCTTGGTTTCTCAGATTAGAGGAAGTTTTAAGTTGATTATTGGTTGAGGGGAACCTTGAGGAAGCTACAGTTGTTAGAAAAGCCATTTCCTTGTTGAGACAAGTAATTGGATCATCTCTTGGAGAGAATACAGGAACAACAAAACCTGAGTCCATAAGAGGTGACTCAGTCATCGGTTGTGTAGAAACTTAAGGTGTTTAATAAGCAATTTGTGGAATATGTGAGGTTTAATGATTCATTTAAGACTGATATGGATACGATGGTGGAACGGATGAATGATTGAATTAAGGTTGTGATGGATAAGTAGATGAGTAATGTTGAGTGGGATGAATTGATCCATATTGAGATGGTGGAAATTGTTGTTGAATATAAGGATTGTTGTATGAAGACTGATAAGTGTTGAAGTGAGGTGGTGTCATATGCTGATTTGCAACAAATGCAAGTGGATCTTGATTGCGTTCACGCAGAAGACTGACTTCATTTGCATGGAGTTCGTATTGTTCAAGATATGCATGAAGCTGATCAAAGTTGGTAGTATGCAAATCTTTTACAAGCATTACACTAGTCACAAACTTACTCCATTCAGGTGGAAGACTATTTAAAAACTTGGTATTAACTTGAAATTGCTCCATTTTCATGTTGTAAATGTTCATATCATTAATCAGCTGAGTGAATCTCAAGTAATACTTATAAAGTGTTTCCCCTTTGATGTGAGTAAACTTATCAAATGCATCATACAGCTTACACTCTCTTTCTTGCTTAGTCAAAGAGGTACCTTACATCAGTAATTGAACTCTCTCCCATAAATCTTTGGCAACTCTGTGATGATTCACAAGTGAATATATATCAGTTGGTAGACCTTGAAGAATGATATTAGTTGATTTCATATCACAATCAGCCTGGATTTTCTTAGCAACAGACAATTCAGCATATTTCTTTGTCCTGGTTACCCCATTCTCTTCAACAGTAGGCCAAATGAGTGGACCGTGTTCAATTGATTCAAGTATCATTCTTCCGTGCTCTCTGTTTTGCATGTATAATTCAATTTTACTTTTCCAAGAATCATATAGGTCCTTGTCCAACATTGGTGGATGAGTGTCAGCACCGGAGAGTATCATGTACTCAGCAAGAGTATTCTTTTGTCCAAGTAGAATAATTGAATCCATGTTGATTTGATGTTATTTGATTACTTGTGGATTGAAGGGTGATTAAAAGTAATTGTGTTTTTAGTGAGTTGTCTTTTGAGTGTTTGTAAATCTTGAAACTATACATGATTTTACAAATCTTGATAAAACCAGGAAGACAATTGGATGTTTCACGGGATTTTACAAATCAAAGAGATAAACCGTATAATTTACTTTAGCAAATTTGAGTTGATAACTTTAGTTCAAGTGAATTAATTTTCCTTTTAGAAGTTGTTAAATCACCTTGTAAAGGGATACTTATTAAATTTCCTTGTACTTGGAAATCTGTTAAATCATCTTTCAAAGGGATACTTGTTAAATTGCCTTGTACTTGGAAATCTGTTAACTCGCCTTACAAAGAAATATTGTTAATTCGCCTTTGCTTGGAGAACTATTAAATCGCCTTGAACTTGGAAAACTGTTAATTCGCCTTGCACTTGATGAACTGTTAAATCGCCTTGCACTTGAAGAAATGTTAAATCGCCTTCCAAAGGAAATTGCTAAATCGCCTTCCAAAGGAAACTGCTAATTCGCCTTGCAAAGGAAACTGCTAATTCGCCTTGCAAAGAAAGTTGCTAATTCGCCTTCAACTGCACAAAACTTAAAATTTCCAAAACACAAAAAGACACACTTTTGATCGTTTTTCCAAAATTTCTTGTATAACTAGTATTACTAAGCCTATAGGTACCTTAAAAATAAAAATGCAAACTTTATGGTTTTTTTAGGCAAAAATTTTGAAATCAAGAATTGTACTTTCTAAGACTTTTTTAAACACAAAAAATGCATAAAGATGAAATTTTTCTTTATTCAAAGCTTGTACACCTATATCCCAAAGATACTAGATCAAATTTACCAAGGTAAATGATCCTTTAGTGTACACAAAAGCTTCGAACAAAAGAAACACGAAGAAAGGAACGGTTAAAGAAAATGAAACAAACCAAACATAAAAACTAAACAAAATCACTCCATGACTCTTGATACCAATTGTAGAATACTAGTAATCTATAACACCAAAGAACAATAAAGAACTCTAGAGAGAGAAAGTGGATGGGAGGATGGTTCTAGTGAGAGAAAGTAACAAAGAAAGAAATATTAGATTAAGTGTAAAAATAAACCAACCAACACCCTCTCCATGTGTGGAGAGGGTATAAATACTATCTCTTGTGGCCAACCATGGGCCTTATAATAGGCTTTCCATGGGCCTTTAGCCCGATTAGCTTTCTATCTTAACCGTTCAACTTACTATGAGCTACGACTAACTATATTGGAAGTGATCGATACTTTTCGTATTCTTAACAAAGACCCTCCAGCTGGATCAGACCAAGGATTGAAGAAACGGAAGACGATCAAGGATGCTGAACCATCAAAAGGCTCTAAATCAAAAGAATCAAAGTGAAGCTCATCTAAAGGCACTAAGTCTCAGTCAAAATCATCTTGTAAGTCTGCGCAAGCAGAGGAATTAATGTTTGAGACTGCATACACCGAGATGCCACTTACTCAAGGAGGTGATTAGGGTAACACTGACGATCAACCCAACGTCAATACTGCTTCAAAATCTAACTGGTTTAAAAAACCTGAAAGGCCTCCGACTCCTGATCCTGATTGGAATGCTAAAAAATCTATTGATTTTAGACCACCTCAGACTTAGATCAGCAAAAATGCCAAAGCAAAAAAATCTCCTATCACGTTAGACGAGCTGATGAGCACTCCTATCAAATTCTTAGCATATGTTATCAATAATCTCAAGATTGATAATCTGACCTAAGAGCACCTTGTTGGACCAGCTTTTAATATTCTTAAAGGGACACGCAGAAGCCGAGTGGAACTCGAATATCATTTCGAAGAATGTTATAAAGCTGTCACCGATCGACTTGACTGGAATAACCCTAAAGGACAGGAATATCCATTTGACCTTAGTAGGCCTTTACCGTTGATTCAAGATCGAGGTCGTCAAGTAGTTAATGTTAACTACTTCATCAACAACGACCTTGAGTATCTGAAAGGTGGAAGCTCAAGCAGGAAATATACGACTTCTACAACAAAAACTAAGGCTGCTAAGTATGATGATATTCAAGGCATCAAAGACATGGTTCCATTGTTATGGAGTCCAGTGAAGGTAGCTTATGATAAATATGCTATCTAGGGAATCACACGCTAGAGTCCTAAACGACAATGGTTCTATGGATACGCAAGCAACAGGGTGTCCAAACATGATGTGTTCTCCACAAAAAGAATCATTGCAGTAGCCCATGTTAAAGTTCTGAAGTGGTATGATTACGGGTATCTAGAGGAGATAGAAGTTTGAAGAGAAGATCAGAAGCTCTACAAGTTTATAGAAGGTGACGTCCCAAGACTTAATCTGCGTGATATTGAAGATATATTGCTTCTCTTAGTTCAGAAGAAGCTCTCCAATCTAGAGAGATGTCATCTTTGACTTGAATGTGGCATTGCGGATGTATACCAGATGTGTTTTCATTCTTAAGCAGGTAGAAGATCTTCAACTGGGAGTCGAAAGCTACCAGAAGAAGCTCAATATCACTAGGCTAGAGACATTCAGATCCGACATCTTTAATAGAACTCAATACACTGCATACAGTAATCCTCAAGGAATTATCTATGCATACAAGTTCAAAAGAAACAGGTTAATGCGCTCGGATGAACTCTACAAGTTTAGTGACGGGACGTTCTCATCTGTTGGATCTGTTCTTCATGATATTGCTTCCAACTTGAGGATGGATTACTTGCCAAAGAGAAGGTGGAGTACTTTAGACAAACAAAGGTCTCTTATCATGATTAAAGCTATTGATAAGTTGCAACTGGATAGAAGGTTTATGAGGAACTTGGAGAAGTTTGTTGGTGGGAGAGAATACGAAGAAGACTTCAGGCTACTTGAACAGACAATATAACTTTGTCATATTTTGTCCTACTCTATTTCAGGTCATTCTCTCGTAATTAAAAATTTGTGAATATGTAAATAAGTAGTGTTAGACTAGAAATAGGCATATATAGTGTTTGAGTACGAATTTTCAAGAATTTCTTAGTAAATTCAAAAAATTTCAAATTAACGTACTCAAACACCATATAATTCCCTCATAATTTGAGGGGGAGCATCAAAATGTTCCAATAATAGGCTTGATATATAATTAGAACATTTTTCTCCCCAAATAATTTTCTCGCATATTTGAATCAATTGATATCCAAAATATCAAGAGATTTGACATTTTTGATAAGGGGAGAAAATGTGATTAAAATATATATAACTTGTATAATGTGATCTTAAAGACTCATATGTGAACTCCATCCTCGTATGTGCTAAACATTTTTGGTTATCGATGCACATATGCAGGGGGAGCATTTCTGAAAAGTAAAACCATCAAGGTACTAAATGTTTTGATTTATATCAAAGTACCTTGATCGATGTTTTCAAATGGTTTTAAGGCTGTGAACAATACCAAAAGACCGACCATGTATGTAATTACTTGGAGTTATAAGGTGGTTAGGTATAGGTGTTCGTTCCCACGATCCAGCCAGAACCGGAGGGATCTACCCAGGGACATTCCATTAGATAGAATAGAAGTCCTTAGGTATGATAAAAAGGAGAAAAAGTGAGAAAAGGGAATAGTGCCGACTGAGATGGAGCTAGTACTGGAACAAACCCAACAAGGTACTAGTCATGAAGTCTCGGTAAGCACTGAAGGGGTTGAAGAATGAAAAAGAAAAGGTAAGATAAAGGGTGAAAAGAAAGAAGCCCTCCTTACACTTAGGCAGAAACCGGGTCAATACATAAACTGTCAGAAACACTAAGTTGTTGTCTGGTATTGAAGACAGTCGTCATGGACCCAGTGACGCAATGCACAACCCTCCCCAGCCACTCAAGGTCTCTTAAAAGACTCTTGTTTCATTTCTCACGGAGATTACATGCATTTCTATCGACTTTCTCACTTTGAGTTAGTTGGTATTGAAAATGTGGCAGTCTGCTCCAGCCTCTGATTACTAATACCAAATGTGCACTATTGAGTCTAGAGCCAAAAGTGATCATCCATAAATCTCACTAGGATACTATTCAATAATATTTGTTGCTCACACACTATGAAAACAAGTAATAACTTAAGAGTCCTACGCATTATCCTTGTGATATTGCCAGAACATCAGAGTGATACTAAAGTATTCACAATGACGATGGAAATCCTTCCAAAGCCAACATCAAACAAGCTCTGTGGTAGGTGACTTGTGATATACTACAAGGATCGAACTTGTGATATTGGATATCAATTCGGTCCAGCTTATGAATTGACGAATGAATTTTGAAAAAGATAAAATTGTTGGTGTGTTATAAAAACCGTTTGCATCTTAACACACCGACTGATTTTCCTAAATCAATTTTCAATCTTATGTCCATGGGAAGCCTCACAAGGGTATCTCGACATAGGAAAGCTGAACACGAATTGATGACTTTATCGGGAAGATAGTAACTTACCGGTTCACTCTTACCGTGTTGTCTGCTTTGAGACGCTCCGATAATAAGAACGGCTAGTACAGCTATGAAACCCTATCAAGGAGATTCGTTGGAATTCTACCTGATCACAAGCAGTATTTATAGTGATTAATAGGGAACTGTGGTTATTACAACCGTATTCGACGAAGTAACAAAGCCACTTTCGTCCATATATGTTGTTTATCACTAACCCTTTCATGTAGGTAGTCCCGATGGTCGCAACAATTGGATCAAGACAAGTCAAGATTTATAGCCACATGCTTATACTTGATCGACATACATAAAGACATCATGAAAGCTCAAGTACATGTTTCAAGACTTCCGCTACTCTGATACTGCACGTCCTTCTTGAAGCGACGAAGTGTTAAAGTTAAAGAACTTCAAGAAAGATGTTTTATTCAAGCTTTCAATCTCAAGAAAAGTATGAGCATGTCGGTCCAAAAGTTACAAGTACACAAGATGGCTAAAATAGCACAAGATGATGATAAGAGATTATGCTTGGTTGATGATCTCAAAGAAGTTCAGGTTCACTTACAAGTCAAAGCTTAAAGGAACAAGCTCAAGCCTAAAGTCAAAGATCACTACAACATATCACAAGTTAATGATTGAATTTTAAAGACTATGAGCTTAAGACAAGCATAGTATGCTAGGATTAACAGTTTTTTACAATGAAGTGACCTCCCTTAAGGGGAGATTGTTAGAAATACAAAAAATATCAGTCACTTCCATAAATATCGTAAGATAGGCTCGTAGTATAGTTTTTGGAACCTTGATAAGGTAGAAAGGCCCAAGGCCCATGCTAAGCCCATTAAGGGTTCATGACCGGCCAAATGGATGTATTTATACCCCTCTCTACACCTTGGAGAGGGTTGGTTGTTTTACTTTCCCATTTTTTAATCTAATATTTCTCTCTCTAAAGTGTTCATCCCTTCCACTCTCTCTCTAGTTTTTCTTGTCATTTGATTCTGAGATAAGATATATCATATATTCTACACTCTGGCTAAAAAATTACCTATGAGTAGTACACTTTGGAAGACTTTATGAACATATAGACGTAAAGCATACAAGGCGGCCGTAAAGTAATTCGCCAATACACATGATTTTATCTCTCTAAGCTTGACTCTCCAAAAGGACCACAACATCCGAAGGAGATCTAGGCTCCGTACTAAAATACAAAGAGAATATTATGTGGTCCTCACCACCAATGACGAGATTCCTATATTCCTATGTGTGCAACAAACCCACATGGGCACGACCTCGTAGCCTACGATTGATGCTCTTCTATTGGCTGATTAGATCGTGTTCACCTTGACCAATCCGTGAGACACACCTGGTAGCCTCTAGGACATTTCTAAGGTTTTCTTATAAATACCTCATGCACACATCAGTTCCAGGTCTAATTTGCACTCACTCTCTACTTTCTCTCTCTAAAAAACAAACATAAATACACAAATGACTTACTCTTACGCTAGAGTCGGTTTGCATGATCCTACCCTGAGCTTCGCCTTACCTAAGCATGTTATTTGTCTAATTTCAAATCACCCTAACAGCTCTTGGAAGTATCTTGTTTGCGACTCGAGCAAGCTCTGATCAAGAATGTGTTGTTTATTGTATAATCACTAATAAAGTGTTATAATTTACGCTCTTTTGATCAGATTCGTATAGAAACCTAACAATTTAAGCATCCAATGTTTAAGGACCTATATATAAGTGTTGTTATAGGTTTATAATAAGATACAAATGATAAAAGTCCTAAGAATCTAACATTATAGCACCTGAATACATGTGGTCCTATCAGATTTTGTTATAATAAGACCATAGCATACAAATGTCTTATAAAACTTAATGTAATAAGACTTTCATGTTAAGTATTCTGTTAACCTATATTCTTATAAGATACCAATGATTTAAAGTCCTAAAAGCATAATATAATAGGACCTAGATGATAAGTGTTTTATTAGATTAAAATCTAATAAGACTACAATGAGTAAGTGTTCTATAAATCTTATTTAATAAGGATTATACGTTGTGGGTCCTAAATGTTGCATTATAATAGAACTCAAAACTCAAGTGGTCTTATTAGAAGTGTTTATAGGACATCTCTATAAAAAATGTCCCATGAAAGGGTCCTATAAACTATGTTTTTTTGTAGTGAATGCACATGAGCGGGACACAACTCACGGGGTAAACGCATAAAAATAAATATAGACTTAAAATGTACATTTAAAGAATATATATATATGAAAGCAAAAATTTTGTTATGTCATATAGATATTGTATTACACTTGTAGAATTTGGTTAAGCTTAAGAGAATAAGAGAGGAAGGCAAGTTTCACTAATTTTCAATTTTATAAAAGAGGAAAAGAGAAATGGGGAGGAGAAGTTATTACAATCCTTAACCTCCTTCATGATATAAAGAAGGTATTTATAGAGTGCTAAGCACCCTTCCTTATTTCTTAATATTTGCTATCTAGTCCCTGATTCTTGGCATGTAAGCTATTTTTGACTTAAGCTTATAATACCTTATTACATGACTAACTATTATATATAAAATAAAGACTAAATATTACTAAATTAAATAAACCACTAAAGTATCATAATCGACACTTTTTCAATCCTAACAATCTCCCCCTGGAGATCGATTATTCTGGGGGATCCCTTCTTGATCTGAGTGGTCTTCCATTCACGTACATTTCCCAACATCTCATCTGATCTCGATGCTTCAAATGATCTACAATGTCTTCTTTATAGATTTGTAAGTATTCAGCATCTGCATCACTAAAACTTGGGTCAACTTATTCATACTTCACATCCTTGTTGTACTTCTTTAAATTTTCCATAATTCTCTTCAAGGTTGCATCACAAAACTTATGAATCTCTTTATGAATCATCACTCTCTTCTCCTTTTTGTTGTCTCGTATATCATCCTAATAACTAGTTTAGAGGTGATAGTAAACAGTTTCTTTCTTTCAATACTAGGGAATGTGATTGTTGGTGTAATGGGTTGACCTTCTGCTGATAACTCTTCATGCCTAGCTAAAAATCATGGTCTCTTTCCCATATGACGGTGCTTCTGATAAAGATGGTCAATGATCCTAACAGTCTAGTTTCTTTATAGTTATCCACTTTTCCATTAATGCATAACAGATACAAATCCTCAATGTCATTTTTATTGAGATTTTTGTAGTCTGGTTCTGTGATTGGATCAATCTTTCCATTAGCTCTTCTTACTATAATCTCTGTTATGAACTGGTGCTCATGACCTAGTTCATATAAAGTTCTAATTACTTCAACGATCTTTGAATCTGAGTAAACTTCTTCAGGTTTATCTCTTTTCTCTTTCTGCCTTCTAATAAGAAATTTCGTTGCCCACATATTCTTCTAGTGTTCAACACTAAATCGAGCATATGAGTTAAACCTTTTGATACGTTTATTTACCCATCTTAAAGTTCGTTCTTTGATATCATCATCAGGAAATGGAACTGTAAGATACTTGTGCAATGACAGAGTATACTTCTTTGGTCCTGAGTTACCATACTTTAAGTAGAATAGGTCTTGATTCAACAAAGTCATTGGTGGAGCTTTTGGATCTCTTTGGCAACTGTGATAGATTGGTTTTGGCTTCTTTGAAGTTGGTAAAGACAAGCTTTCTTTCTTGCTTTCCTAAACAATGTTACTTTTGAGATAGTTCTGCATCTGATCTACATAATACTGATGCTCTTCTCCTGAATTGCATCTTTATCTCAGCATCTCATCTACAGCTTTTTGCAGTTGAGATTCATCAATTTCTCCTAACATCCCTTCCATAAGTTCTTGTGATACTTCTTCAGTAGGGACTTCATCATCATCTGTCCCAAAACCATCCATCCAAGCATCAAATTCATCTAATTGTTCTTATGTACCTAAGTTTGATGGATTTGGTTCTTGATCTATGTGTTTTTCTGATGAAGATTCGCCTACTATATAAGTTCCATGTTCAGACGTTTTTGCCTCTTCGCACTATTCACCCCCTCAGGAAGAGCATTCTTGTGATGGTCGTCATGATCTCTAAGGCGAATAGCAGCTATTCTACAAGGTGTAGCAGGGGGTGTGGGTTTCTCAAACTTAATCTTCAATGACCACCATATTGATAACTCATCATTACGGAGCTTCTCATTATTTGATACAATTGATACTGAAGATCTTGAGCAGAAGATGCAGGAGCTTAAGTTGGGTGGACATGAAGAATGTTGTTTTCCATGTAATTCTTCAAAAATGAATCAACCTGTAGAGGAATACTGTTAGAAATGGCATTATTAACTTGCAAGGTAATCTCAGCACAAAGATTCTCGCGTTCCTTCTGTATAGCCTCCGTAATTATAGCAGCTATATCAGCTTGAGTCTTTTATTTGTCCAATAATAATCCTTCAGCAACATATAATGGGACTAGTCTTTTTTGAAGAATGTTGTTTTCCATGTAATTCTTCAAAAATGAATCAACCTATGGAGGAATACCGTTAGAAATGGCATTATTAACTTGCAAGGTAATCTTAGCATGAAGATTCTCGCGTTCCTTCTGTATAAATTCAGTAATTATAGCAGCTACATCAGCTTGAGTCTTTTGTTTGTCCAATAATAATCCTTCAGCAACATATAATGGGACTAGTCTTCTTTGCAATTTCATTGACTCGATCACCAACCACTGAATGAAGAAATTCTTCCATTGTAGATTGTAAATGTTTATCAAGCTAATGAAACTTTTTCCTTGGCAAAAAATGTTTCTTTAAGTGTCCAAACATGTAGCCATAACGTTCGCCCATCTCCTGAATGAAACTTTTATACAGTTGGTATGTGCTATTTTACACATACCTTTTACCTTGAAAAATGAAACCAAAAGACCAAAAACATAATAAAAATGGCAAATATATGCTTGTTTTCGTGTTTGTATATGTGCAGGTACGGATATTAAAGAAATGGACATAATCAAAGCAAAAACGGACAAAGTTAAACACGAGAACGGATAGAGTGCACAAGAGCCAGAAGTTTTCTAGTTATGGTCAACAAAAGTCAACCCTGGTCTATTCCTTTCTCTTTTCTCTCCTTTCTTAGCTCAAATCATCTCAGACTGCTCTTCTCTACTTCTTCAATCATGAATAGTCAAGATAGTCCGCACTTTCCATCACCTACGATTTTTTCTAAAATTTTTTTTCTTTACCTATATCCCTCTGGGCTCTATCTAATACGTTCAGGATCTTTTTTACTATTAAGAACATATCCATATATTTGCACTCTTACATTATGTGTTCTTTATCCAAACATTGTATTTCTAACTCTTTAATCCCATCCATGTGTTCTTTTTGAATCTTTTCAATTAGCCAAGCTTTGATATATTCAATACTTCTACTTGTGTCTAGCAATATCATTTGAATTGTTTTAGCAAATTAGTAACACAAATCTCACCGCAGGTGTTTGGATTGGCATTTTGATTTATTGTGTCTTAAGTAGGTACGCGAAACCTAATCACCTGTGGTTTGCTTTGAGCTTAGATTCTTCATTTCAGTAACTTTAGGGTATAGGTCGTCCTAGGGCTGTTAGTTGTTCCTATGCGTTCGTTAGTTGACTCTAATTGTTGTGGTATGACTTCTCGTTTGGAACCATCTACCTGAAATAACTTTCTGAAAAGTATCACTCTGATAATGAATCGATAGCTCTTTCATTTAATCTGGCAGCACTCACATATAAGGAATCTTCATTCCTGCCTCCTTCCGTATTCATAATAGAGTTGAATTAGCTTTTTTGACAAGATCATCATTTCACTCTTGTGATGGTCTATCATTAACTCTTCTATAATATGTCGGTGATCGTCTCAGTATTGTAGTGATTAACAATAATATTGTGAAATTAGAGTAAGGAAATCAATGTTGTAGGTAGCGTAATAAGAGTCGTATAAACTTTCCCATAGCTGTTAGCCATCAGTCACATGCACATTGTTGAGAAAATTAGAGCATATGCAGATTTTAGATTTGGTGAGTTGATCTTGACCTGTGACTTCGCGTGGTTAATGCATCGTGACATAGATTTGAACAAGTGTCTGCCTATGGGTTGTGGAGTCCTTTTGACAAAGTTTGACGGCAGTATTTCTCTTAATTGCAGACGAAAACGCCAAGTATCCATCAATGGTAGATAGGGATTCCATCTAGCTAATAGTTAGGAGCATCAACAAATCAGCATTTTTAGTTTGTTATAGCTTGAGGTAATTAGAACTACTTCATCTGAAGTCAATTCAGTCCATCATGAGTCCTTAGTATCAAGGAAGAACTTTGACTAGTATTGATATTCCCATCTTTAATGTATGCCTTAGAATGAAGAATTGTAAATCTCATGACATGACTAGAAGCTTTCTCACATAATCTGGTGGATACTGTTGATAGTGTTAAGATGTTTGCAAGAATCTTGCTTTCATCTAATGGGAATCTGTGGATTGTCAAAGTTCAAAACTTCTTGTTTGCTCCTATGAGATCAAAACGCTTGTTGGGTTGGACATTGTTGTTCTGTGGGACTTTTCTTTGTTGTTCTTGTATATTCATGGATGAATTAATGAATATTGCATGTAAGACATAATGTGTTAAATCAAAAAAAAGTCATATTGCTAATTTGTCTCTTTCTGCTTTCGGATGTTTTCATATGTATCTGGCATATTCTTTTCGACATATTTTTGAATTAGTTTCTTTTAACTGTGCTATTTCTTGTCTTTTACTAGCCATCATGACATACAGTTTTATCGTTAACTCTATTCATTAGATCTTCACTTTTGTGTTGTTTGGAAATTCCTTTTCCAGAACACACTTTTGATTGCTTTTTCAGTCTGGTTTTTAACTTTTCTGTTTTAAGTGTCTCACCAAAAAGCATTTGTATAATGATAATCCTTAAAGAATAATGAAGATATTCTCTTATTTTGAATAATACTTTGATTTTGAAAAATCCAAGAGATATCATTCATATTCTCAAAAAAACATTATGTGAAAAGAGTACCATTTCAACCACTTCTTGACAGAAATTGAGACTTTACCATTATGTTTCAAAGACTTTTAAAAATGAATAATGTGACAACCGTGACTTGAGCAGGTTAGTCAAACCGTTAGAGTTGACTAAAGTATTTATATGTGTTATAATTGTGTGCTTATGTGATCTTATATGAGTATTTGATATCAATCTGTGATGCGTGTTCATCTATTAGTGATTGAGTTGTGGTTTTGGTAGCTATTTCATTTCGTTCACATTTTGTGACGATGGAAATGATAGCATGAGTTTATGCGTTATCGTGTTATTTGGTGAATAATTGTAGTATGAGCGTTAAGAGAATTAGTGTATTTTTAGGAATGAATTAAGTCTAGTATTTAAGTTATTTAAGCGTAGGTCTTTCTAATTTAGGAAAGTAATTTATGAAATGAAATTTATAAATAGTAAGTTTATAACTAGTTTTTATTTAAAAAGGTTTGCAAAATTAATAAAGGGTTTTTATAAAAATAACAAAATAAGGGTAAATATACATTTAATAATAATTAATAAAAAAATAAAAAAATTTAAAGGGGTGTTTTGTTCGGCTGAAAGAAGGAAAAGGAAAAAAACTAATTTGATTACAATTTGGAAACTAGGTATTATAAATACAAATTTAAGAAAACCCTAAATCACTTTTTTCTCTCCTTCCCTCTCTCATGGCCGGTCGAAACCCTAAGAAGAATAAAAAAAATATTTTTTTATCAAGAACCAAGGTGGTAATTCAAGTGTAATCGGGTGAAAGGTTTAGGCATGATTTTAATTAAGTTCTTGTTTAAATATTTATAATCATGTAACTTTAATTGATGGATAAATTAGGGTTTATAATTTTCTGTAAATTAATGATGTAAAACTATATGGGTGTGTTCGGGAATAGATTTAGAGTATGTTGGTGTAAACGGTTTAGATTAGAACGCGTTAATTTGAAAGTTAGGGTTTGGCATAATTTTAGGTCATGTTTATCGAATGATATCTCATTGATAAAAACGAGTTATGCTATGAATCTTATGCCTAAACTTAAGTTCAAAGAGTCTAGTTCTCAGAAAGTCCAGACCCGAAAGGTTTTAAGGTCGAAAAGTTAGTCAAATAATTTTTACAAGAAAAGTTGTCGAAACAATAAATTCGGATTAGATTTGGATCTTATTTCGGGGAGGAAAACCCATACTTAGAAGTTGATTCAAGGCTTGAAAAAAATCAGAGATCATATTTTACGTGTCTATTAACTCCAGCTCAAAGCACAAGTCCTAACACATTGTCTAAGTATTTTTAGAAAAAAATCAAACTTTTTGGTGTGCGTTCAGATCCGAATTTGAGTACTTTGTGATGTTTAATTTTTATAAAATAATTAGACTCAATATTATTTTTTCTAAAAAATTACAGTAGTTCATAACCCATTGGGAAGGTAAGGAATGAAGTAGGGAAAAATAATTTGATGATTTAGTATTTTGTTTTTAGTCATGAAGTGACTACAAAATTCTACCGAAAAGCTAGAAAACTTGGATAAATGAATTAAGGGTATTAGGGTATAAGTGAGATATGGGAAGTGTGGTAAAGGGTTTATAATCATAATATGAACATAGAAGTCCATCAATTGATTGTTACATCGTCTTGAGCATTTATCCTAATCGCGTGTAACACGTGTTTTATTTATGTTTAGTTGATTTCAAGGAATTTGTGAAGTAGTTGTGCATCAGGTGAGTTTCATAGTCCCATTTTTCCGTTTTTAAATTAGGATGGAAATGATGCAAATGTTTTGAAATGTTTTATTGCTGTGATTATGTGTTTTAAATTGCGTATGGACATTACATGACTATTATATGACTATGTGTTATTTGGAATCGGATGAGTACGTCTACTCAGTGTTATTTGTGGTATTGATTTGAGATCGAATGAGTACGCCTACTCAGTGTTGATTATGGTACTATGGGATCGGATAGGTACGCCTACCCAGTATGTGAATATGTTTATGTGGTACATTCTGGGTGAGATTGGTTGCTTATAGTGCCAGCTATTCTAAGCCCGAATGTGAATTTAAGTATGTGAAATATGTTGATTGGATTATGTTGCATGCTAGCATAGGTTCATGATAGTTCATTATTGTCCTACATTGTTTTGATAATCACAGTGAAAGTGAGTATTATTGCGTATCTAAAACCTATGACTCTCACCAACATTATTGTTTACGTTTTAAGCATCCTTTTCAGGTGAGGATCTTGAGGAAAGTGAAGTTAGAAAGCTTGGTTAGTGAGACCATAGGCTTTCATGCGGAGTTTATCTCCTAGTTTTCTTTTCGCACCTTATTTGGATTGATACTTTGAATGTTTTAGGTTTTGGAATATTTTGTTTATGTCTTTGTATTGGAGTGACTCTTTTACCTCAATACAAGACCTTTTTTTCTTGTGTTTGGTATTGTCATGACACTTTGTGTCCATTTTCATTTTGTTTAATGCATTTTAGTTCTCACTATTGTTGACTCCATTGTGTTGTGATGATACCCATGATGTTATGCCTCGTGTTTCCGCCTTGGCGGGGTATGACAGATTGGTATCAGAGCCTTTGGTTATAGAGAAGTAGGTGGTTGAACCTAGACTATAACCTAGGAGTCCTTCATATAGATGCATTATAAGGTTTAAATGTTTAATTACGTAAGTATTATATTTTCCCGCTTATCCGAAAGCTTTAATTATTCTATTTTTGTCAACTATTATCTAATATAATATATAATAATGCATTATTATTTTAGTCATGTCTCCTTCTACCCGTAAGAAATTTCATTAGGGAATCGCTTTCCCAACTGGACTTAAGCGCTATAAGGACCCAGAGACGGGGCTTAGAATAAAATAGACGAACCGCAAATGTCGAATACCCATTGAACTATATCCGTGTCGAGTTGAGGAAAAGTTAATTATGAGAAAATTGGAAGGAAAATGGATCATGAAAAAAAATGAGAATGAGTTCAAAGGATGGCACAATCTCTGAATTTCTAGGATACACATCATATAAGGAAGAAGTGGAAGAAGAGGATGAAGAAGAAGAAAAGGAAGAGTTGGAAAAGAAGGGATCGAAGGAGGCGTCAGAAATAGGGTTAAACTCTGAGTCTCCAGGTTATGCTGCATTCGACAATGAATCAGAATCAGATCTCGAGTCCACAGCAAGGAGTAAACCTAAGTGTAAGGAGATGGAAGATACTTGTGAGAGTGGCGTTCGACCTAAACCAGATTCATCTTAGCTATTTCTACCTATATCTTACCCGACTACCCATCTCGTTTCATGTTTTGAAAAATTTAGTTTGTTTTTCTATGGTTGGAGCCATGTTTAGGAATGTTTACTTTCGACTTTTGGATTTTTAAGTATTTTAATATTATGACTTAAGTATTTGTTGGATTATTTCCGCGTGTAATGAGTTGAATGATTTGAATTATGTGTTATGTGGTGTGTTAATGTTAAGAAGTGTCATCATAGGAGGGCATCTATAATTATGGTGGCCAACATAATTATACATGCGCCACAACACAAGTGGACTTGCATGTATGATTACATGGATTGATGTTGACACGTTATATGTTAGTTATACTTGTGTGTATATGGTAATGTGTAGAGTATGATAAGATTATGGGATTGAAAATCCTTATTATATCATCTAATGTATATAAATTTTATCTTATATAGAAATGGCTCCAACCCGACGAAGCGGCCTGTCACACACTAAAAATTTCAGGTCAATATTTTAAACTTTTCTGACAATTATTTTTGACTTTTATACATTACGTTTGAATCTGACAGTTTACTGGGAAGTTAACCCGCGCAAATCTGAAAAACGTCATCGGACGCGTTTTGACTTTGGATTTTGATTAGTTTAGATATTATATGAGTTATTTTATCTTTTCTAAGTGTTTCGTAGTTTACGATCACTCTCAGTATTTTAGTTTTACGCTTTAACGTTTAAATTACGTTTTTCGCGTTTTTAACCTAACGGAACCCCAGAAACCCGAAATCTTTTCGTGTAAACTTTAGTTATCGTCCATCTTATGTTCATAAGCCAAAAAATTTGTTCATCCTCTCCCTCTTGGCATATTTGGATGCCTAAACCAAACCAAATGAAACCATAAGTCTTGAAATTAAATACAAGAGCATCTTTTATAAAACTAGTGCATGTGGGTGAAAGTGACATATGAGAGTGTCTTTCTCATGCACACTTCACTAGTTAGGCATACCCTTGTGATCTCTTACACTCTTGTAAGAGATTTGGACTAATGTATTTGACCAACTTAAGACTTATGCATACAATTCAAATCAAGACTTCAAAATTTACAAGCCATGGTCCTTGTGGCCTTGTTCTAGCCGAACCACACACACCTTTGGTGTATGTTGGCCACTTAATACTAAAAGACAAGAAGCCTTAGGATTCTCTTGTCCTATAAATACAACATCACATAAGAACTTAGGGTTACCATTTCATTTCAAAGCCACCAACACATTTTCTCTTCTCCTTTTTCCTTCTTGTAGCTCACGGCTCAACACCCCTTATTAAGTTTTGAGTTTTCTTTGATTCTCTTCAAAATCCAAGCATACTAGGTTCATTTCTAAGGTTTTATAAGGTGGTTTAAAGTATTGGTTCTTTGATTTAAAGGTTTTTCTTCAAGATCTAAAGTTAGGGTTTCAAGATTTGTTGTTGGGTTTTATAGATCTAGTATTTTGGGGTTTAGATCTTGTGATTTATCTACTTGTTCTTCATTCTTGTAAGTGTCTTGAATCTTTTCTTATGGTTTACTTATGTACTTTCATATATGTTCAAGATCCATACATCCATATGTTATGTTTTAACTTTTGAAAGATTATAAAACAAGATTTTATAAATAATGATGTTACTTTGTTTCACTAGTTAAATATTATGTTTTTGGTTAGATGAGAGTTGAATGAGAGTTGCAACAATAGAAATAAAAATATTAGGTTAGTTTTAGGTGTGGTTTTGTTGTGGTTTAGTTGTGAATGAAGATTAGGCTAGACTAGGCATTATTGTGAAGTTTGGTGTGATTTTTGGAAGCGTTTGCGAAAACGGTAGTTGCTGATCCAAAATGGTTTTAAGGTTTTGGTATACCTAAAAATGTTTTCATTAGGCGTAAAAGTAGTTTTTGGAGAGCTCGTTTCGAATAGATAGTTTTTCATATATCGCACATTAAAATTGGACTTAAAACGGCCAAGTTATAGCCAAATGAAACTTGAAATATTTTTCGGCAAAACCAAATGAATAGTTGCTGATGTGAATAGTAAAATGGGTTTTCGGACACTTTCGAGATATTTTGAGCTTTTAAAACACTAGCGAAACATATAGTAACACATATATATTGATTAGTATCATTTAAAGACGTCGTTAACATATTTTAGGAAAAACGTTAAAGTTACTAAAAATAGTAAGTTTGGTGAATTTTAGCAAGATGGACATGGAAGTTAAACGTTTAGATTTCTTTAGTGCACTTAAGGAAATATGGATTAAGCAAATATAGGGGACGGTATTAACGTCCCGAAACTAAAAACTTTCCTAAAATAGAAACTTACTAAAAATAGTAATTTTTGGTTAAACGCCGAAACTTAACGAAAAACTATATGATTTTATTTCTTCATGATTTGATAATCAAACCAAAGCAAACACACATGGATGTCTTTTGGTGATGAACATATTGTGAAATTCTTGGCATACTTTTCGTGTTTCTAAGACTCGTTATTATTCTAGGTCGCGGCTAGATTTCTATATCATCTTTTACTTGCGTGATTTATCATTTGCTCATCTTGCTAAGGTGAGTTCATAGCCCCACGTTTTACTATCTTTACTTTACTATTTTAGGGTGAGAAACATTGCTTGTTTTAAACTATAGACACATTTACTTTACGTTACCTTTTCCTGATTACGTGTTGCCTAAGTAGCGAATAGACCACTAATGCCCAAAACTATCATGTACCGTCAATTGCTTAACCGACACACTGGTTAAGTAAGTGGGAATGTTATAAATAGATCTATTGGGACTAATTATCCCTATCTAGGTGAGTAGCGCTCACTACCCACGGGGCTCCCGATAAACGGATATATACCATGTCGGATTTCACTAGGTGATCTTGGTAAGATACCTTTAGGGCAATAAATTCTTGTTTGGAATATAATATGCTTCCTTTTAATTAAGCTTCGGTGTCATGAGCTTAGCACAACAGTAAATACTTTTTATGTGAAGTTGTATCTGTTATAACAGTCACGTGCGTACTGTGAACTTGTGGTCCACTTTTAATACTAATTTCAAACCTGTGAATTCACCAACTTTATGTTGACGTTTTAGCATGTTTTTCTCAGGTGTTTAGCTGTGGATGTCTTTTCTTGCTTTATGGTGTTGCCTTACATTGGACTGATTTTTAAGAATTATTATTATATATGTTAACATCATTGTCAAACTTTAAAACCTTTTATTCGCTTCCGCATATTATCTTTGAACTTATGTAAAACATTAACTATTTTAAATTAATGCAACGATGTTGGATTTTCAAACGTACCCTTAGAGGTTGTTCTTTGTATCTTGTGTTATGTATATTATGACGTCACGCCCCCGGATACGTCTTTTCGTCCAGGCCCCGTTTGGGGGTGTGACAGATTGGTATCCTGAGCCAAGGTTATAGAGAACCAGGTAGTATATTTAGGTCTGGTCTATAACCAGTATGTGATCCTATGTGTTTAACTGCTTATGTATATAAGTACTATCGATAAGTATACGGGTAATAATTATAATACTTCTTCCATAATTATATTACATATAATTTAGCCATGACTATACCTCACATCTATATTTTTCCTGCATTGCACGCATTGGCATGGTTTGATATAAAGGGATTTATATAAACTCTTGCTTGTGCAGGTTATGGCAGCTCCGATTATTTCTATTTCTTCGGATGTATTAGTCGAGAGTGTGGGATCCTCTATTCTGCGAGTTATCCTTATCGGTTCTGTTTCTATGGAGGTCCCGATTGCACCGGAGGTGGGGGCGGCTGCAGTTGCCTTACCTGTCGGGGTGCTCGAGCTTGATACTCATTCATCATCAGAGGTTGATCCATCAGAGAGTTCACCACCACATGTTTCTGTAGCACCTATGGTTTCACCTTTTCTGGGTTCAGACGATTCAGAGTCAGATACTAAGATACCCGAGAGGCATGTATCACATACTACTTCTACTCCGGAGATCCCTACTGCTCCCATTTTACCCGCACCATCTACTATTGCTGTAACACCCCCAAATTAGTTCTCAGCGGAATAAGGGTCCGGGGCGTGTTACTTCTCAGATCAATAACACAAGATGTATATAAAACGACCAAAAAGTCGTTTAAAAACTGATACATTGGATTTTAACAAAGTATTTGTTACATAAGCCGAAGCTTCACTTGTCCACTTGTTCAAAGTACAAAGATTTCTAGCCCATACAGTTATACAAAATGTATTGCGACAAAATCTTTAATGCATGATATCCCAATCAAAACCACCAATGTATCCCTTGTACCTCTTGCTTACTGATCCTCTGAAAAACATTGCTTTAAAACGTCAACAATAATGTTGGTGAATTCATAGGTTTGATAAATCATATATTGTAGGACCACAAGATTTCCCAAGTGTATGATAATGCAACAGATGCAGACAGTAGACACTCGCAAAGCATATCATAAAAATTTCATTACTTGCTCTAAGCTCATGACACTGAAGCTTGACGTGTATGAGTACCAAATTAATGGCCTCTATTGCTCGTGGTGATGTTCTAACCCGCAACATCCTATATTCGACATGGTATACGTTCGTTTGTCCAGTGATAGCTAATCACCCAAACGGGGTTGTCAAACCCAATAGATCTATTAATAACATTCGCGCTCACAATCCCGCGATTGACAGTTCATGATAATGGGCTCAGATATGGGTTATCCGCTACTTATAGGCAACACGTAATCATAACATGAAACTTAACCACTTGTGTCCAATAGTAAAGCATGCATAATTTTTCACCCCCAAAACTTTATAAAACAAAAACATGTAAAACGTGGACTATGAACTCACTTGAGTAGCAAATAACCAAGTGTATCACACAAATAGTTGCTGTCAACGCAAATCGATCTGAAGCGACTATTTAAATTAAGGTCGTATAAGTACTAATCACATTGTTAACTACTACCATGCATAATTCTATATAGCTAATCACCATCTAATTGTTTGAAAAAATTGTGTTTAATAAGTAAAAACGTTTATAATTACCGTTTAGTAAAACTGCGTAACTTTCCGCGTTTTAAGCCCGATTATCGCGTTTCTATATGCCATCTTTTTGTATTAAGCACGGTTATCGATATTTGAACATTTTATAATTTTTGTCGGCCCTGATGAAACAGTAAACTTTTACTGTTTCACGATCAACATGAGTTTTATGAAATTCTATTTGTTGTCGTGAAAAACCCGCAAACTCGATTTTTATTCGTTATAGCTCCGTTTTTAGTGATTCTTTCGAGGACGTTCTCATAATTGAAAGTTCTATATATTTATGAGGTTTACAAAAATATAACTTTCTGTCATGAATAGTAACTTTTATAAAAATAGTTTTATAAAAGTATTAATTGTCGTAAACTCGCGAAATTCATAACTCGTTCGTTATTAATTGAAATTTTTTTGATTCTTATCAATTTTGGAATCCTAAAAAAAAAGTATAGTTTTGGTAAAAATATCAACACTTGCTGTTTATATAATTTTATAAAATGTTTTTATAAAATTTATTTAAGACACCTTTTATAAACGTATAACTTGTTTTTTACCATAACTTTTTTTCGTGTATTAATCCGTTTGACAAGTTTCTTACCTTTTCGGAATCGTCGTGAAATGTATTATCTTATAAAAATATAAAATAATTATGTTTTTATATACTTTTTGGACAGAATGTTTGAATATCTTTCATGAGTCCAAAATCAAGCCTTGTTTCCTTATTTGCATTTTATAACTTTTACCACTAGTCTTATATTTCATATATGTCATATATATTACATATAATAAAAGTCCATTTGTCCATCCAAGTCCTCATATGTCCAAATTTTATAAGTCCATCAATATACTTACAAACCATAACTTTACCATAAATTACTAGTTTTACATATGACTATTTTTATACAATAACCATTAGCATACAAGTCTTCCCATCATGTTATAACTTTACTTTAATGATCATATAACATCAATATATGTCCATATTTAACCTCAACATGTCATTTGTATTTCTTTAACTTGAAACATATTAATAAACCATTAAAAACCCTAATTAACCCATGATCATGTTTACACCAAAACAACATGATACAATATTTTATCATCATTTTTAACATGATATATGTAATAACACAACATGTATAAAAGTGTACAAAATGATCATTTCAACGAAAGCGAAAAACTTCATTTTCAGAATAAAACTGTTAAATGGTATTTAAGCTAAAAATAGAATAAACATATGCATGAAATGAAAATATAAGAACATAAAGGTTTCTAGTAGACCTTAATGATGTGTGATGATGATGATAATCAAGTGCTAGAACCCTTGTTTAGCCACAAACCAAATGCATGCAAAGATAAACCCTAGATTAGGTTTAGAAAACCCTAATCTTTCCTTTCTTGATTAATACTTGTAAAAGGTTAGCCAATGCTTGGGATCACCTTAGAATATCTTAGGATAGATGTGTATAGGAGTGTATGGGTTGTAGAAAAATTGATATGGGATTTAGTTGGAGGGGGTGTTTGTGCTGTATGGTTTGCCAAAGAAACAAAAAGTAAGAGATCTTGTGATTTTGGTAAGTGTTTTACTTGTATGTTTTTCTCATCACTAGATACATGTATATATGGTGCAAGACTTAGTCAAGGAGACATGTTGAGGGTCTTAGGGAAGTTAGTCTTAGTCCTTGGTCAAAGTTGGAAGAAGTTGAATACATGTTCCCTAATAGTTGAGGTTATCCTATGATAATAAGGAAATGTGTTTTTCAAGTTGATTTTTCTTTGGTTATTCCATCTCATAAACGTCCATATGTATGTATGTAGGGTAATATTATGTAGTTTTTATGTATTGGGTATAAAAGTGGGTATTTGTTGAAGCGTAGAAAAGTTTTTGTGGTTCCGGGTATGCCTAAACTTAATTTATCGCGAAACGTATTTAACTTACGTAACCAATAGAATAAATGAACAACGACCATAATTATTATCAAAATAATTATATAACACATGATTGATGTAAACGTTTGATGGTTTAATGCCCATTTACAAATTCGCGAAGAACGAAAAATGATAGAGTTAAGTATGAGTAGGATGCTAAACAAGGATTATTTGGAAATCCTAAGAGCTCATGTATGTAACTTGTTGCTTTTTCTCCCATAAGCTCTTAACCGGATTAATATACGTGCTGTTTTTGGAGATTAAACTTAAATCAACAATTTTTATGTAATATATAGCAAAAATTTTAGTCTTAGTTCAAATTTATACTTGAATTTTTCAAAAAGAAGTCTTCTCTATATAAAGTAAAAAAATAATTAATAATAATAATAATAAAATGATAAAATGATAAAAAATATAATAATAATAAAAGCTGTGGGTTGATAAAAGTTTACTACCTCTTGCCGGCTCACAACCGATGTGGTAGTCTTCTAAAGAAAGCCCATAGTAAGAATAAAAATCCAAGACTGATAAAAGTTTGCTGCATCTTGCCGGCTCACAACCGATGTTGCAGCCTTCTAAAAGGTCGAGGGTTACAATTGCATAAATGTTTAATATTAAGTTTAAATTAATAAATAGATTTCTTTTTGTTAAATTCAAATATGCTTTTGAACTTTGACTATTCTATTTTATAAGCTATGAATATTCAGGAAACTTGAGAGTTTTTGAAACCTAAGGTCCGTGAGTCCCGATACTAGTCTTTGTGGGGTGTCAAAAGCCTGGTCACTTAGCCGCAAGGTTGGGATGTGCCGAGACGAAAGTCGCTACATGGGATGATCTCGCCTTCAAACTCATTATTCTTAGGTGGAACGTGAAGCATAGTATGTTGCAAAACGTTGATCCATGGTTGAAATTCATAATAGCACATTCACTTAAGATATAATAAATGTCGGGAGTGAAAAGTTCACAAGTTGCAAATATGAGTAGTGTTAGCATCTTAACTGATTTTTAGCGGTGATTTCGTTTTAAGCTTGGTTTGGAGCAAGTGAAAAGTCAGGGACGATGAATTTATCCTTTTTGGGGCATTCTCGGATCGAAATGCATCTTGTTCTATGATCCCTAACAGTTATGGAAATAACGAAAGTCGAAATATTCTAAGTTTACTTTAAAAAAAATGAAAAAGTTTTGAAAAATGGGAAAATGGGGTGTTTTAAAGCTTGTGATTTCTTAACTCTCTCCACAAAAGTCTTTGCTACTTTTCAAAGATTTAGTTTGGGGAAGTTTTGAAGTATTTGGTTTTAAAACATATAATATTGCGTGAGGACACACAATCGCTTAGTTTGGGGAATTTTTGTTAGGAAAATATTGTAAACAGACTTAATACTGTTAGTATTAAAGTTAAGTCTGTTAGTTATAGTTAGTACTGATAGCTGAATAGTTAGTACTGTTAGTATAGAAGTTAAGTCTGGTAGAGCAAGTTAAGTCTGCCAGCATTAACTTAAGTCTGGCAGTATTAAAGTTAATACTGCTTGGTCAGACAGTTAAGGCTGTTTGTAATTTTAGTAATAGTTATCAATTAGCGTTGATTTAGGAAGAGATAAGCATTATCTCTTAACGCGTTTAGGGTTCCTTAAGC
>BQNB010097295.1:0-25419 GCA_026074375.1 Tanacetum coccineum | reverse complement strand
ATTCTAATTGATGCCTAAAACAAGAGAAATGACTTGGTATTTATAGGCTTGAAAGTTACTGTAGCACGGGTCTGCCGGTTCCATTACCTTAAAGAAACCAGCCAGTGCAACGTAATAGAACCGACTAATACTGTAGTCTGGTTCTTGGCGGTTCCATCACCACAATGGAACCGGCCAGTGCAACTTGAGAAAACCGGCCAACTGATAACAAATCCAAATTTAGATTTCAAAAAATCTTTTCTAGATATTTTTTGAGGTCATGCATGATGTGTTAAATGTTTTTCTTTTATAGGAAAAATAATTTTTTAAGGTATACTTTATTAACATATATTTGGTACATTTTTATTCTAAAAATATATTTATAGGTTTTATAAAATCTAATAAAGTGACTGTGTAAGATATATGATAGTTGAGTTAGAAAAGTATTGGTTTTAAACCTAGTAAACTTTATTTTCTACTTCTAATGATTTTATGTTTTGTTATCGACAAAACACGGATAGATCGTAAAATATAAATAAACATTTTTACGGTTTATTTGTATTAACAATCTTCCCCTTTTTGTTAATGACAAAACATAAATTTATTGGAAGTAAGTTATAAATTTTATAAGTTTAAAATTAGAGTTTTTACTTCCTTCTCCCCCTTTTTGTCAAAACAAAAAGATCGTCAAAGAAAAACTAACCAAAAAAGAATTGTGCATTGTAGGGTATTAATGGTAGGTGACTCGGTAAGAATCAAATGCAGGTATGAAATTTAAGGGAGTCCGATGAGTGTCGAAACTAAAGTTAATTCAGATAGAATAAATTATATGCTCCCCCTTGACGAACACTCCCCCTAAATGGGAACGTCAAGGAAACCAAATGAATTGTGAAAGCTATAAATGAGAAATGTTAGAAATGCATAGTAGTGTAAAATGTGCTCCCCTAGATGGGAGAAACCTGTAGAATAATGATAATGAGAATCACTTAATATTGAGAATAAAGGGTATAAGATAAATAATAACCCTGAGTTACCGGTTCTAGCCAGTTCCATCCATGAAAGGAACCGGCTTCCCAAAGTGAATGGAACCGACTGACCTGCAAAAAGTCAGCTTTGCCAATTTTAGTGGGAAGCAATTTTATTAAAACGTTATACCACACAAACTAAAACAAATAGCAAAAACCATCATGATTCATAAGGAGATAATATTAGGAACATTTTTCAATCATGAAGTAAAATACATTGATTTAAATCAACGAAAACTAAAATCATGATTAGTGTCCTAACTAAGCTAGGCTTCCAAAATCTAAGGACATACGAGCTTGCAATCACCATCCTTTGGTTGTTGGTTTGAGAGATGGTTGAGGCATTCAAGGATGTGGTTCAACATAAACCTCATCTCATTTTGGAGATTGTTGACAATTGATTCAGTGCGTTGACAATGGGGACATGTGTGTTCTTATGGTTGACAAAGAGGGGGACCTTTTATCCATAGTGATTGATCAAGAGGGACAAAGGTACTTGATGGTGGAAGTGATGTTCTAAAAGGTGGTATTGAGGTTGTATTGTTTTTTGGGTAATGGGTTACCCCGGTAAATAAAATTAAAAACGATAAAAGTTTAAGTACAATTGGAATGTGGCTAAAATACCACATTAACCTCAAGCAAGAGCTTGATAGACACCTAAACCAAAATGCTTATGACATGCCATAAACACTACAACTCTAGCAACCTACTCATAAGAATAACTAGAGAAAAATGCACCAACAAGGCATAACTAGACACCTCAAGTCGGTGGGATTGAGGTTGTTAAGGTGGTGGTGAAGTGGATTGGTGGTGTCATTTGAGGAGAAGTGGCGGTGAATGGAGGAAGGAGACTATTTTGCACATTTTGTGCATTTTAGATTGCGGCTTCAGGGTGACGGTCGAAGTCTTGGTATTGATTAAGTTGTTGCATCACTTGTTCTCTACTTAAGAATGGTTCGGGTTGAGCACACATTCTACTTCTAGAGAGATTCATTAGAGGGAAAGATGGCTCAAAGTTGATAGGTTTTGGTAGAGGGAGTGTTTGGGATAAGCTTTGAGAGAGCGATAGAGGTGGTGGATTGGAGCTTCTTAGTGGAAGATCATCCAAAATGGTTAAGTAAGGATGTGGTTCAATTGGTGAGCTAGGAGGAGTAGAGAAAACTAGACCTCTAGGAGCTAGTAGTGATACATCAATCCCTTGAGTTGGGATTGTTTGGCTAATCGTTGGTAGAGGGATTATGAGAGCAAGGGTTGTATCTAGGGTGGTGTTTATGGGATGGAGGGGTTGTGTGGTGTTTATGGAATGGTTTTAGATTGGTGATGATTCATTTGATGAAAGATCAATGAAGTCGGTTCTAGGCATTTTTCTTAGAGGCTTTTGAGTGGAGGAGTTAGCACTTGAGGCCATGAGGGTGATGATCAAGGAAATGATCCAGGATTGGTTATTTGTAGGTTTTAGAAGGTGATAACAAGCTCTTACTAGTGTCTAAATTTATATCCAAAAGCCATGCAAAACAATAAATGTCTAAATCACTAACTTTTCTCAAAACTTAATCATTATGGCACCTTTTTAAGTCAAACAAGAAAGAACCAAGTATTGAGTTAGCTTAATACAAGTCTAACTAACATATTCATGAGCTTACATTAAAAAGCTATCACCCAAAAATGAACAAATTCTCTCTGTAGAACCGGCAAGCCTAGTTTTATTGGTCCGATTAAACCGGATTTGCTGCAGATGGAACCGGCTGCAGCAGCCAAAGTTCCCCAACATTTAATTTTTCTAGTAGTGGTCTAAATGGTTCTCTAATACTGTTTTTCCCTTTCTTTTCTAGATCAAGTGCTAGTGCTAGATAATCCTTAAACTTATGGGAGAAGAAAAAGTGTTCTTAATCCTAAAAAGCTTTACTAAACAAAACGCTCCTTAATGGGTAAGAAAATAAAATAAGGGATAAGATATCATCCATAAGTCTCGAGCATTTAAGCTTAGAACACACCATACAAGTATTCAAACATAAAAAGAGTGATAGGAAAGATAATTCATAAGTTTACAAGTACCAAATAGTTTAAACCAAACATGTTCATTAGACACAAATCCCTTGTAGCACACCCTTACTTCTTCTTTCCTAGGTTGGAGAGGAAATGACCAAAGCACTTGAACATTCCCTTGGTTTGCTTGAATTTCAATGACTCTCCTCCTTTGATGGGTGGAAGTTGATCGATGTAGGGAATGGGATCAAGTGTGTAATTATCCACGGGATCATTTTCTTCTTTTTCTTGATAAGGAGTGGGAGAGGGTGACTCAGAAGACTCCGTAGGAGTTGGAGTTTGAGGGTGAGGTCTTTTTCCTTTGGGCATTATCCTAAAATCTCGCCTTTCGGAAAGAGGAATCATTACGTGATCCACAAGATAGTGATTTTCCGTGATAGCAAAGGGGCGAGAGATGCAAACATGCTCAAAGAGGCGAGTGAGAAGCATTCCATATGGAAGTGCCATAATATCACTCTTGGTCACACTTTACATTCTTTTAGCAATGTAGTAGGCAAGATTGAAAAGTTTTCTGATAGTGAGACAATAAAGCATGTAGCAAATACAAGCATTAGGATGATCCTTGTTTCCAGTGAGACTTATCACATTCTCAATAAGGATTGTTTCCCATTTCCTAAGATTGACTTTTTGTTCAAAAATGACCATTTGGAAAGGATCAAGGGTAGTGGGTGCTCCTTTGACCTTGCGGGCCTTACCCGAAGGTCTTTCATATAAGAGAGAGTCATAAATCAACATGAAATCCTCATGGGGAGGTGGTAGGTGTCAGGATTTGAATCAACACCATTTGGTAGAGACGAGATGGCCCAATCGGGTGTGAACACACAAACACCTTGACAGGGAACATGAAGAATACGAGCAAATTCCTCCAGTCGAAGAGAGATTTCAACATTTCTAATGATAAAGGCGATAAAGAGCCATTCAAGTTTTGAATGAGGCGGACACTTTTGTAGAACTCAAGAACGAACACCGGGAAAATTTGTTCGTTGATATCGAGTAGACAATCAAACTTTTGAAGAAACTTAAAATCTTATCGTATCACGTTACTAGGGAATTTCATGTGAGGGGTTCCATTTGGGTATTTGTTTTGACGAGTTTGCTGGGTTTACGATTTAAAGTGCCCTGACTCCTCAAACGATACTACATGGCCTCTGGATTATGATAGCCCGAACAGTGATACAATATTTCCATAAATTAATAAATCAAAGTAATACGTTAAACTTTATAAAGTTTTGAAACATAAACCATCACACTAAGACTTGACATATTACCCCAGGTTGCGTGACGAAGCCGTTACTTTCACTTGATATACTTTTGCCATCAATCAAATTTCCCTGTTAAGGTGAGTTCATAGCCTCGCATTTTAAATCTTCTAATATTTTCATAAACCCGCGAGGGGGATACATGCTATAAACCATGAATACGAGTATTTTTCCAACTGTATGCTATCCTGATATGTTATTGCCTAAGTCCTTACTTTTTCCATTAAGACCCCACTATCATAAACCGTTAATTACTTTTCGGAGTAAGCGCGAATGCTGTGAATAGATCTATTTGGGACTGAGCTTCCCCGTTGGTGTACCTATACTTTCTGGTAACCAAACGCACTTCATTTGAATCACTATGCGGGTGTTTGGCAAAGGCACCCGTTGGGGAAACTACTTGTGATTATTGATTTTCTCAAGGCATCGGTGTCATGAGCTTAGGGCAATAATAAATAATACTATTTTCTATAATAATTGTACTCATTGTAATTATTACACTTATGGGTGTATAACAACGTACCCCACTATTGAACTTGTATTCAAACTGTTTACCATAAACCTATGAATATCACTCAATCATTGTGTTGACCTTTTTAGCATCTTTATCTCGGGTATTTGAGCAACTTATGGCACGGAGTGGCACGGACTTGAAGATGGCTAAACTGTTATCATTCAAACTTTATGTTTTCATGTAGATTTTGAGACCTCTGTTTGTAAAAACTCTGATGAAATAATAAATGATAACTTATCTTTTAAAATGACTCTTTTGAGTCGTTTTCTATGATTATGACTGTTGTACTATGAAATAATACCCTAGATTAGCTTCCGCTGTTATATGTCAAAAATGGGGGTGTTATAGATTGGATAACGACGTAAATAACACAAGAGAAACATGTTTACATGTCTTTTATTAATTTTGCTTATCGCGACGCGAAACTGGTAAAGTAATGATCATGTAGAAGGCCAAAGAAGAGAATAGATCTCCGTAGGAGAATTTGAAACATTAGATCAGGAGTGTAGCAAAGATGATGGTTATGATAAATAAGGAGAGTGAGGTGGTTTGATTGAGATGGATGCTTAAGGCTCGAAGAGTCATTAATATGACAAAAATGAACAATGATAACTTAAGAGGATGTCAAGACGTGCTAGACCCTAATATTATAAACTCATATAAAACACAAAGCACATAACATATTATACTAAATTTAGAGACAAGACATGATAGACAACTAGGTTTGAGTGGGATAAGGGATTGTGTACCTTTTAGCGTTTTTAGTTCGAGAGAAACGATCATGACCCGATGTTGTTAGCAAAATGATTTTTTTTGTAAAAGTGTAAGAGGTTTAAAAAAATTATTTTGAAGAATCATTTGAAAAAATATTATTTGCATCTTTTATTTATAGATGGATTAATCCAATATGCTATTTAGAGTTCAGGAAAAAAAGAAACCATTTTATCAGATGTCGCGGTTCCATTGGCTATTCCTGGCCGGTTCCATTCTTCCATGGAACTGGTGGAACCGGCTTATTGGGTCAGATCCGAATTTCGGCCAAGTTCAGCAGTTTTAAATAGTAGCTGAACTTTTTAATACCCAAAAGAAGTTGGTTATAAAATATAAAGAGAGGATACTATAATATACCTTTTCGTGGTTCTAGAGATAGCGTCAAAGTATCCAAGACCATTCTTGATGATCCTTCATTCTTCTTTAAAAAATAGATAACACAAATAGATCTAAAAGATATTTGTAGTTTTCGAAATTCATTTAATCGGCTTTTAAAGATTTAAAATACAGTATACTTTAAAAACTTTGATAACCTGCTCTTAATACCAATTGTGGAAAACTAGAAGGGGGGTTGAATAGTTTTCCCCTTTCTAAATTTTGATTAAAAATTTTCTAAGTTAATTGTTAACATATTTGTTAGATCTATGAGTTAGAATACAAATGATTATGTGATGCAAATTATGTGAAGGTAAAGGATATGTAACACAAGTATTTATAGTGGTTCGGCTACAAGGTATCCTACCTTGCTCTACTCCACTCCCCAAGTCACCTACTCTAGAGTTCGAATTCACTAGACACCAAAACTCCTTTAAGTAACGAAGAAGCCTCACAACGTTGCTTACCCTTTATCCAATACTAAGCAAAACACCAGGTTCTTATATGGATGAATCAATCTTACACTTGCTTACCCTTTATACGGTACTAAGCTAAATACCGTGTCCCAATATGGATGAACAAAACCCCACAATGCTTTCCCTCTTCTAGGTGCCAAGCAATACACCATGATCTAACAAAGGTAGATCCATCCTCAAATATATTATCTAACACAATATATTTTTCAAACTTATCCAAATGCTCCTAACACTATATGACATACATCTTGATTAACAAGGATGATTAATGATGTTTTGAGATCAGTAGTTAGATCTTCATGTGATGAGAGATACTTGCTATAAGTTCGTATGCAAAAGGTCGGCAAAACTTCTCCTATTAAGAAATTCACCAAAACACTAAAATGAAAAGAGACATGATCAAAGATCATATGTTGGCTGAATATGAAAGTAAGAAACTATGTTTAATGGATGCTTAAAACAAGAGGAATGACTTGGTATTTATAGGCTAAAATTCTACTGTAGCACGGTTCTGCCGGTTCCATTGCCATGATGGAACCGGCCAGTGCAAACCAATAGAACCGGCTAACACTGTAGCCCGGTTCTTGACGATTCCAATTACCACAATGGAACCGGCCAATACAACTGGAGGGAACCGGCTATCTGACAAGAAATCTGATTTTAGATTACAAAAAATCTTTTCTAGATTTGTTGTGAAGTCATGCATGATGTATTAAATCCTTTTCTTTTGTAGGAGAAATACCTTTTAAGATATACTTTGTTTAATATATATTTTAGTCATAAATTGTACATTTTTATTCTAAAAATGTATTTATGTGATTTGTTTAAAATATAACAAAGTGAATGTGTAAATCATATGATGAGTAAGATAATTGGAATGAGATGATAGTTGAGTTAGAAAACTATTGGTTTAAAACTTAGTAAACTTTATTTTCTACTTCCGATGATTTTATGTTTTGTTATCGACAAAACACGGATAGATCGTAAAATATAAATAAACGTTTTTACGATTCATTTTTATTAACATTTTGGTCTTCTTCTCAAACCACAACACATAACCCCTTTCATATAACACAAAACCTTTAATAACCCATTTGATGGTACGTTTCTCCCAGAAATCGAATGACAAATACACAAACATTCATCAATTATCTATACACCCTTCACGTCTTCAAGATCTAATATGGGGTCTTGGGTAGGTTTTACTTTGTTTTGTGTTTGTACAATGAAATAGAGATTGATTATAACATAGTTTTTATCAATCTTTCTTTAATTTTGAATATTGAAAGAGGGTTTTTGACCTTTACAAATCTATGATGAGGTATATGTTTCGTGTACATGATCTTTATAAGGTCTTGACAATTAATTGCGCAACACAAAAAATAGCCTGAGATCTTGAATTTATCATTTGAGTTCGAGTCTTGATGAGGTTGAAGATAGGATAGGATTAGTTTTGGAGTTGTGGAATGATGATTTGTGACGATGGGATTATAGGATAGTGTGGAGTTGGATTTGTGATATTGTAATGATGTAGTTGTTGTTTGTATTGATTTGGTAATGGTTTTATTAGTTCCGTTCATCCTTCTTCATTCTTTTCTTTTGGTCTTTGACTGACTCGGTTGAGTTGACCCACTGAGTTGACACGGTATGTGATCAAACTGTGTGAAAACTAAATCGCGGGGTCAAATCGTTGGGTCAAACCGCGGGATCAAACCGCGTGTACCTGTCAAACCGCGGGATTTGTCAAACCGTGTGATTTGTCAAACCGCGTGATTTGGAAGCCAAATCGCCTATGAACTTGCTCAAACCGCCTATTGTATAAGGACAAACTGCCAAGTACTAACTATGTCCTTTTGTCTTTTAGGCTATTTTTGTGGATCTGTATCCCCTCTCCTTGTTCAAACCGCGGTCTTGAAGACCTCAATAAGCCCAGAAAAAGTTATGTATAAAAGCAGTTTTAAGGACTCGAGAAGCCACGAAAATAAGCCAATATTAAGCTAGAACCTGTTTTGAAGACCAAGTTTAAAGTTGTTTAACATTGAAACGCACAAAACTGCAAAAAGGACAAAATAAGCCAAGACAAAAGAAACCAATAAGCTTATTGATAAGTTGTTTTCCCTGAAAAATAAGCTACAAAAATGAGCAAACCAAACAACCTTAAAAACCCATGAAACCTTTAGATATTCAATAAAAATGATGGGACACTAGGAAAGAATTTGACTTTTATCACAAACACACAACATAAACACCTGACGTGGCTATTTATACCAAAATAAGCCCACGAAATAAGCTGAGATAAGCTAAAATAAGTCGTAAGCCACAAACCAACAAACTACAATACAAAACACCCCCGGTTAGCTCTTGATACCAATTGTCACGATTATAAAACACCTTTCGAGGGGTCGAATTTGATCAAAATACATAAGATATGCGATTTGTGTTTTTAGTGAGAGAAAGTAGAGAGATGGTGGAGAAACTTTGGAATATTAGATTAATAATGAAAGAATGATGAACATCCACACCCTTCATGGAGAGTCATGAGGGGTATATATATGCCTAACATAATCTAACTATCCCACTTATGCAATAATAGTCCCTGCGTATAGCAGTCGGGCTATAGCTAGTCCAATTCACGTGTAAGGCGCCATCTTTATAAAATAGTAAGGCTAATAATCAATAACATGATAAGGATCCTGTTGGTAGTCCACAACACTATCTTGTTGGAACAAATCATCATCCATAAGTGTCTCTTGCACTTTCTCATGAATATCACTAGCATGTTGCAATTTCTCATGAATATCACCAGAAGTCGATTCATGCACACCATCAACAATATCATGCTCATTTTCCACATTATGGATCTCTATATTAGAGCCTTCTAGTAGATTGATAAAACTAAATGGATTGCCCATTAGTACCTCATTATCATAATCTAAGTATCCTATATTCTCATCATTCGTAGGTTCAACTACTAGAAAAACATTAGAAGTTGAAGCATGATTTGCAGTGTCAACATGTTCATCCTCTATACCCATATCAGGCCACTATAACATCAACAACCTTGATTCATTTACACTTCTAGAAACAACCTCTTCTTTACACGTACCACACCACTCTATCATCCACAACTTTGAGTCTTTTTTACTGCTCAAAACAACATTATCTTCAACGATCTCCTCAATAACTACGCCATTGCCTACACGTTTTCTATTACTCTAACTAACAACCAATGACTCCACCAAATGTAGTTCTACCAATGACATGCAAGTTTCTATATAAACCTCTATTTCTTTACACCCAAAACATAATTCAATAATTTTATGACATCAGCATCCCGCCATTAATGGAACCAAACCATCATCCAAATACATCCCCAAGGATCCTAAAATGGGTAAATAGTATCTGATTGTTATCCCCTGAACCTAGTTCATGAAGCATTATAGGCAATTCATAAAGGGAGAACATGTTAGAATCTACGAAGTCAGCGTAATCTAACACAGCAAACTTGTACCGTCTTTCAGGTGGTTTGGAAAACTCACCATTATGGTAGATTTTAATGGTGAACATGTTCAGAAAGTGTTTGAACAAAAAACACACTAAAATGAAAAAAAGCAAAATCAAAACAGACAGTGAAATTTTGAAATTCAACGTTAACTACTTCACACTTTGCATGTTCATAAATGTAACATCAAAACCAACGAAATCATAAAAATCAATACGAAACAATGCTACCATAAAGGACACCAGTATCAGGAATCGAATCACTATAAGCTCGAATCCACCAAAATTGAAGCCTAACCATTCTGATTTAGTGATTTTTATTGTTGATTTGCATAAATCAAGGGTTAATTAAAATGGGATATTGTATTTATGTTTAGAACAATTAGGAGGTGAAAAATAGTGTTATTAGGAATGTAAATCATGATGTGGTAGTGGGGTAGCTGTAATCGAGCAAGAAAGGTAAAATGATAAAGTTGCCCTCACGTGCGTGACATGTTAGTCCATTTTTTCATTTAACGATGAAAATTAATAATCGTTAGAGATAGGGACACAGAATGCAAATAAACAGTGTTTTGAGGGACACATGGTGCAAAAAAACTTAATGAGGACCAAAATTGAAATCTTGACAAACCATAGGGACATTTTTTGCACTTTACCCAAAAATCAATATGGAATGTCCATATGAGATGTTAAAGAGGCAAATGTAGCTTCTTTTAGTAATCATGGTTCGTCTCTTAGGGGTTTTGAGTTCGGTGAGTTGGGTGAGTCTGATGAGGATTAGGTGTTTGAACTTGATGACGGTTTGGCTAGTTGTATGTCCTCGTTAAGAGGAGGTCACTAGCTTAAGATGGATGATTTGGATTTTTCTAACGGATATGAGGCTCAGGTTTATGACTTACCTGGGCAATTGGAGACTTTTGTGATCAATTTGATATCTGGCTTAAGAGTCCGAAGTAGTAAGTAGGAGTTTCTACTATTGTTAGATCATATAGAAATGGTAATTCTTTCATAGGCGATTGAGCAAGAATTGCACACTTTTTTTGCATGTTTTTGCCTATGTAATGGACAAGATGAGGATAATCACTCTCTCCGTTTGTACTTAAAGGTTTTTTTTGAGTACTTAAAGGTTTTTTTGGAGTAATATATTTTACCGGGGAAGCTGATGAGAGCTAATGCGGTGTCGAATGGGAAAGCTAATGAGAAGGCGAGTAGTGTTAAGAAGAACAGGAGACGTAGTGTTAATCTTGCGAAAGCTGGTGTGAGACAGAAAAGAAGTCACTCGTCGAGAAATGGTTTAGGCTGTAACAGAAATTCGATGGATGGTGATTCGACCAAAAAGGGCAGAGGTTCAGTTAAAATAAACGTCATGAGGCTTACATGTTCTGTAAGTGAGGATCGCTTAAAGAAGGTGGGGCAACAGATTGGTGTGGTCTGGAATGATATAGAAGTACCAAAGATATCTAGTGTAGCGGATGCAGACACCGCTACTAAAGGACAATAGACAGGTGAGTTGTTATCGATCATTGTTATTTGGCAATGAAGATTATTTCTATAAATATCAAGGGTTTAGGGGTGGAGGGAAAAAAGGTTGGGTGATGTCGATTATTCGTGGTGAGAAACCAGATGTAATTGCTTTGCAAGAAACTAAAAGTGGGCTTGTTGATGATTTTTTGGTAGAAGAAGTATGGGGTAATAGGACTTTTGGGTTTACACAAATGGAGGCAAAAGGAAGATCAGGTAGGATGTTGATAATTTGGGACACTAACGTTTTCAATTGCTTTGATGCTATGGGTGATGATATATTTATAGCTATTAAGGGTGGATGGAAGGGCGGTTTAGGTGACGTTGTTTTGGTGTGTCTTTATGGTCTGCATATTACTAAGGAAAAGACGTCCTTGTGGGATAGATTAGCGAGGTTAATGAGCAACAGTAGTGAAGATTGGTGCATCTTTGGTGACTTTAATGTAGTTAGAAGGCAAGAGGATAGACTAAATTCACAAATCAATGTGAAGGAGATGGAGGATTTCAATAACTTTATTAACATAACACGACTTGTTGAGATACCATTGGGTGGTTGATGTATCGTTGTGTGGTGTATATTTTTATGATTCAAGTTTTAAATTTATATTTTGCTGACTCAACCAAAAACAACACTTTAACGGGCAGTGTACCCGGTCGGTGGTAGATTCGTGGTAAGTAGGGTGTCGAACACTTGAAGCGAGGTTAAATCTCTTAATTTATTAATACTGTGGTTTACTAATCTAAGTTAATTCTAATCTAACTCAAACATATGCTAATCCTATGTTAGTTTTAATCCTACATCTAACAGGTTAAAAGTGGGTTTTTCAGTTTGAAAGACTGGCACGGGTTTGGTGGTGACTATAATCAATTCAAGACACTTTAACCCACGTAAGCAAATTAACAGAAGATAAAAGAGCAGTCAAGCCTTATAATAGAAAATTATATTAGCCATCATTAATCCGATTAGAAGTTGGTTTGTTTATTCAGTGCAATGATTGCTTATCTCTAGGTGGTATATCATTCTTAGACTTAGGCGGGACTTCTTGCTAAGACTCAGACACATTAATTCTGTTACAATTAAAGCATCCGCATAAAGCATCCTTATTTGCTGATTATAATCTATCTTAGGGATTAAAGCAATGGTGATCTTGTTAAACTCTAGCTCATAGAGACTTTACCCACTTACTGCTTAACGGCTCTTTATATACTAGTAGTCCACTGTCCAAGTCTTTACCAATTGATTAGAACGTACTCGTTAATACCAAGGTCACCTTATGGCTCAACTAACCTCACAATCAAAGGGCAAAGATAGGTCTATATTTTGATCCTATGATTCTAGATATATAAATTGCAATATGGAGAGTTATCCTGGACTCTTAGCCTATGCCTAAACAACACCGAAGTTGTAGTGCATTAAATATGTAGGACTAGACCAAGTTGAATGATAGGTCGTACACTTAAGCACATAAACAAGTATAAATTGATAAACATAAACAAGCATACAACAATAAATCAAGCAATCGAGATATAAACAAAACCAAACATTCAGATCTTCATAATAATGGCTAATACCCGAAGGTATTAGCCTTCAAACATCATAATTAATATAAGAGTAATGGCTTAGCCAAGGTAAACTAACCGAGTTAACGAATGATACCAAAAACTGAACAATTACAAAAATATAAGAAATTACTTGTTGTCTCCTATGGATTGGAATGCGTTGCAAGACCTCTTCTACTCTTTTTATCCTCTGAAAATCAACTTTTGTGGTTTAGGTATCGAGAATATGATTTAGCACCCTTAAAACTCGTTTTTGAGTTTTTTTTATTTATAGGGTCTGGAGTCGGTTCGATAAGGCGTATCTAATATCTTGGATACGGCGTATTGGGGTTTCTTGGAGTAGGGACCATGTTTGATATCTTCCATAATATTTACATACTATATCTCCAATACGGCGTATTGGTCTTCTCTGGATATGGCGTATTGATCATATTTCCTTTGTGGTCTTTGGTGAGTGCAGGCACAGATACGCCGTATCTTCCTTGATGGATACGGCATATTGGTTGTCAGAACAGTAATCTTCAAAATATCTTCGTTTAAGCTTCCTAATGTGTGGCCTTTAGTCAATTCACCAGTATCTCCATAATTACTTTGCAATCTCAAATACAAACGATTAAGTAACAATTCTTTGCAATAATCATACAAAATGGGTTAATTACATAGGATAAATGATGCTATAAAATAGACGTTATTTGATGTCATCAAATATCCCCCCACTTGAATCCTACTTGTCCTCAAGTAGCCTTTAGAAGTTTATAAAAATGTATCCCTAAAGATATTTTCCATTAGGCATTTATTTGATCTATTACAAGTACACAACCAAACAGCTCACAAAATAGGAAGATGAAAACACTCAAATCACTCAACTAATCTATGTGGTAACATGTAACTAATTCGCTCAATTGCTCGGTCGTGACGAGTATTCTATCATAAGCTTGGCAAGGATACACATCTCCACCACTATAGCTAAGGAGTAACAAGTTTATAAAGGTAAATATGGGTTTGTATGATAAGGCTTAGGGTTGATCATTCTACAATCTTTCACCAAAAGTACCACACCAACAACGCAGCTAAACCACACATACATAGCCATAATGACGGAATAGACATGTGTGTTCAATCACATCCTCATTTGAGTTTAACCAACGGTTAGGATGAAGAATGATATAGGGTAGGGATCTTTTATCTTTCACCAATAGTAATAAACCAACAAAGCAGCTGAGACATGCATACATGGCCGTAATGACGGAATAGACATGCATGCTCATACACATCCTCATTCGCGTAAAACCCATGGTTAATGATTAGGAAAGGGAAATAAATTGTTGTTAAATAAAAATTACGAAACAAATAGATTAAGTCTAAAATACAAGTTGCTAGACACTTTTTCCCGACCGTTACCATGATAAAGACACAACTATTTACAAACGTCTTGATCATAGATCAAAAACAACAACCTAAGTTGGCGTTCCCGTAACGGTCAACTTCCCAATCATCCCATACTTTACATACTTTACAAGGCAAGTGGCGATATCTACCACTTTATACAATACTCTACATCATTGACTTTAAGACGTATCAACGAATAATCGATCCTTCATATGATTCCTTCGGTAATTGCGAAACGATTATCTTCAAACTTTCCTTCTCTTTTTTTGTTGCGATTTTTCTAATTTTTTCGATTTTTTTTACATCTAACTATATACGAAACTCGGAGTAGTTTCACCATCTTCACGATCATAATAATTCTGGATAATTCCTTCGATAATTCTTCATTCTTCGGACGTACCATTAATTGTGATGGTAGTAAAAATACATGAGTTTTGCCTATTTTATACATTCCCATTTGCGATGTGCAAATTTCTTCCCACCGTACCAAAATTGACACAAGACTCGGGAAATACATACTTTACACATTAAGCAACTGTAAAATAAACTTAATCTAACAGGGTAGGCTAAGGTGTAAAGGTGTAACAAAATAAACAAGTTGGTGTAATTCCTAAAGGATTGGCTCTACGGGTTGTTCTAGGGGTATCTTACTCTTAAAGTGAGAGTAAACAAAGAGTTTATACGGGGGTTAACTAACCATTGTAGTTAGTTAATAAAAAATATGAATAGGCTTTTAGGGTGTAATACTAAAAATTTACCAATTTAAACAAGTTACTCCATCTAAATCCATAGTACTCGTCACTATGATCTCGAATAGATATAACAAGCCAAGTTCTAAAGTCTACTACATCACCGGCACACTCAATTTTGTGGAATTGAGGTAAACATTTGGAAACGGATAGGTTAAATCCTCACAATATCTAATAAGGGTTGTTGTGTGTGGGTTATGTAACATGTAATTTCACAAAAGTATGCTTGAAAAAAATTTAAAATTTTAAAATTTAAGCATATTTTAAGCATTTTAGTGTGAAAATTAGGACAAGTATACATTCTAATTCCCATCCCTCCACTTGAATTATACAACGTCCTCGTTGTATAGATAAAACATTAAATACGGGAATTAAAAAGAATTAGAATGAGAAACTCCCCTTATATTTGCTCGGTAGATTCTCCATGTTGAGTTTATTGAGCAAGAATTTGTGTTGAACAGCCGCCTTGAAGTTTCAAGACTCCAACACCTCCAGACTTGTAAATACTTCAACCAACTCGTTGATTTCTTTTCTTTCATTGAGGTCCTGTGCAAATAATAGGAAAAACGTGCATTCCTATTTTTGATACCTAGGTTAATTTAAACTAAACTAAACAAACTAAATACGAGTCAATCTGGTGAATACGCCGTATCATGTGCATGAATACGCCGTATTGCCAGAATTGACAATAATGTTTTTAAAGTGCATAAAAAGTAAAGACTGATAACGTCTAGACAATCAATACGCCATATGGTATGGAGTGGATACGCCGTATTGCTATCAGAAGACAGACTCGATAAAAATAAATAACATTCCGGGTTGTCTCCCGGGAAGCACTTTTGTTTACAGCGAAGTCTTTAAGTTAGACTTTTTTCCTTCTTTTCTTCACCATTCCATCTTATGCACGTTAATGTGCCCGCGTGTGAGCCATTCTTTCGTCTTCGCATCTGGAATGTAATCAGGTCCTAAGTTCAAGACTCCTTTGTAGAACCCCTTAAGCTTTTAGTTTGGATGTGAGATTCCATTCTTCTTATCTTCATAACTTACCTTCAGTAATGATGGGATCTTGTTGTATTGCTCATTAGTGTGGTGTTTAAACCTTAAATGTGATCGCACCATTTAGTAAATTACACTTTCGTTACCATTGTAAATGGTAATCATCCCTTCGAACAGTCTTGCTTTAACTCTAACTTCTCTTAAAAATGGTTCGCCAAAAGTAACTTTGCCCATTCCTTCATTACGATAAGCATTCATATCTTCTAAAACTGCAAAATCCGTCACAACAGAAAAGGTTCCAACAAAAATAGGCACATTCATTAAAGCTCCTATAACATTATTCCCTTTGTACACCATCTTATCTTTCATTATAGAATTATGAAACTTTTTGGACATCACATTGACATACAATAATAGGAAGAAGTTGACGTATGTAAATTAAAATCCTATCATGCATGAAAACTTTAAGTTGTGAGCATAATCTATATGGATAGTCGTAACAATTAGGGTAATCATCAATTCCAGTATTAAGTTCATCATCCCTAGTTCTAAATTCATCAATTACCTCACCTTCCTTAATGGTAGGCATCAAATCATCACCTTGATTTCTTCTAAGCTCAAATGGTTCATTTAGATCATTTAATTCGATGTAATCTCCATTCAAAGGGTCTGATGATCTATTAATTCAAAGTTCAAATGGTTCATTTTGAAAATAATTCTTTCTTCCCCAATCCTTAAAGTAATCTTTCGTTTGAAAACATCAATCTTAGCACGGGCGATAGACAAAAATGGTCTTCTGAGGATCAAAGGCACTTTGATATCCTCGGGCATATCTAGAATTATAAAGTCTACTGGGAAAACAAATTTACCAATACCTACTAGCACATTTTCAGCTATTCCTTTTGGATATTTCACTGTCTTGTCTGCTAATTCAACTGTCAACTTAGTGTGAGCTAATTCGCCTAATCCTAAGTTAAGGTAGGTCGAGAGAGGCATAACACTAACGCTAGCTCCTAAGTCAACAAGGGCATTATCAAAGAAAACATTATTAATAAAGCAAGGTAAAGTGAAACTCCCTGGGTCTTTCTCCTTTTGGGGTATGGAATTATCGATATGTGAAGCTTCAGAGTAAGCTTCCGAGAATTGTGGTCCATATGATCCCTTCTTTTCATCACAGTAGTAACCATTCAAACGACTTGGAAACGGAATCGTCATTTGTCTTGTCTCGTACATCAGTGTACGGTTCTGTCCAGTAGATACGGCGTATTGGGAGGATCCAATACGGCGTATCGGGTATGAATCAACTTCAATAGTAGTTGAGATCGACTTGACTTGATCTCTCGGGTTCGCTTCAGTAGAGCTAGGTAGACTTCCAAATCCTCTTTCCTGTAGTACCTTGCTCATTTGCCCGATTTGAATCTCCAAAGTTTTAATCGATGCTCCTTGGTTTCTAATGGCAGCATCCGTTGAAGCTCGGATTTCTTTAATCAAATTGGAGTTTTCTTCGTGTCTCTTTGCTGATTCACTCATAAACTTGCTCAGGGTATCTTCCATAGATTGCCTTCGTTCTTGGTACGAAGGATTTGCGTTGTTCCTTTGATAGAATCCCAGAGCTGCTGCTCTATATCCCCCTCCTTGAAAAGGTCCACCAAATTGCGTGTAGTAAGCTTCTTCTAGGGTTGTCCCTTCTTCCTTGAGTGGGCAATCTTTGGTGTAATGGGGTCCTTTACATTGTTCACATCCTACTTGAGCAGCATAAACTTTTTCATTCACTTTCTTGATTTCTCTTCCAAGGTTATTGAGTTGTGCTTGTATTGCTGCTAATCCATTAGAAGTTTCAGTACTTCTTGTCTTAGATGTTTCATTGTGCCATTTTTGAGAGTATTATGCCATCTCTTGGATGGCCACTTTTGCATCAGCAGCAGTCTTAGTTGGTATTGCACCTCTTGAATCAAGAATCTGTTGTGTTGGAACTTCCAACCCATTATAGAACAAAATCACTTCCTGCATTTCAGTTAAGTAGTGTTGAGGACACTTCATCAAGAGTTCTTTAAAGCGCTCCTATGCTTGAAAAAGGGTTTCGTCAGGTTCTTGCTGAAAGTTGTTGATTTCCTCCATTTTCTTTGTAGTTCGAGCAGGTGGGCAGTATTTTTTCAAAAACTTAGTTTTAAGATCTTCCCAATTTTTAATCGAACCAGTTGGTTCATTTCTTAGCAAACGACTTGCGGCTCTGGTTAAGGATATAGGGAAGACTTGGAGTATTAATTGATCTTGAGTAATGTTAGGAACATGGAATAAGTCAACAATCTTGAGAACTTTCTCAATGTGATCGTTCGCATCTTCATGATTCGAACCGCTGAATGTGTTTTCTCGAAGCTCCTTAAGAAATTGGCCTTTTAGTTCAAAGTGATCTTTGTCTTCAATTTTAGGCCTAGCAACCCCCGATTCATAGTCAGCTTGGGTCTTGCTCATGTATTGCTCCATAGTTTCCGCCATTGTTTTCGTAACTTCTTCTTCTGAATAGTCTTCTTGGTCAGAAAATAGATTGAAACCAAGCGATCTTAATTCGTCAAGACTTAGTGTCTTAAAGTGCTTCCTTGATGATCAAAATTCTCGTTCAGGTTCTTCGTAAGGTGTGAATAGTTCGCTCATAGAACTCCTTGTCATGCACTACCTGAAACAAGGGATAAACAATCAGTAAGATAGGCTCTTAAGAAAGATAGAAAAAAATTTAGCACGGAAATCAAATATGAAAACTTAGATTCTGATTCTGTTTCAGATGATCGATACGCCGTATTCAATTGAAGTGAATACGCCGTATTAATCTTTTGAGAGAATACGTTGTATTGGACAGAAAGTTGGATACGCCGTATCCAATGGTGGTGGATACACCGTATCGAGTTATCGACCAGAACAATGTATTAGGAAAACAATTAAATTAAACACACAAATATACAAGCAAACAATTAAAGACAAATATACAAAATATACATGATATACAAGAATATACACTAATCTAATTTACACTAATCCTAAGGGTTAGATCTAAATGCTAAAAACCAAAATATAAAATAAAAATCAAGATTAATTTTCACTCCCCGGCAGCGGCGCCAAAAACTTGATGTGTCGTTGTGTGGTGTATATTTTTATGATTCAAGTTTTAAATTTATATTTTACTGGCTCAACCAAAAACAACACTTTAACGGGTAGTGTACCCGGTCGGTGGTAGATTTGTGGTAAGTGAGGTGTCAAACACTTGAAACGAGGTTAAATCTCTCAATCAATTAATACTTTAGTTTATTAATCTAAGTTAATTATAATCTAAGTCAAACCTATGCTAATCCTATGTTTGTTCTAATCCTAATTCAAACAGGTTAAAAGGGGGGGTTTTCAGTCTGAGAGACTGACACGGGTTTGGTGGTGACTACAATCAATTCAAGACACTTTAACCCACGCAAGCAAATTAACAGAAGATAAAAGAGCGGTCAAGCCTTATAATAGAAAACTGTATTAGCCATCATTAATCCGATTAGAAGTTGGTTTGTTTATTCAGTGCAATGATTGCTTATCTCGAGGTGGTATATCATTCTTAGACTTAGGCGGGACTTCTTCCTAAGACCTAGACTCATTAATTCTGTCACAATTAAAGCATCCGCATAAAGCATCCTTATTTGGTGATTATAATCTATCTTAGGGATTAAAGCAATAGTGATCTTGTTAAACCCTAGCTCATAGAGACTTTACCCACTTACTGCTTAACGGCTCTTTATATACTAGTAGTCCACTGTCCGAGTCTTTACCAATTGATTAGAACGTACTCGTTAATACCAAGGTCACCTTATGGCTCAACTAAGCTCACAATCAAAGGGCAAAGATAGGTCAATATTTGTGATCCTATGATTCTAGATATATAAATTGCAATATGGAAAGCTATCTCGGACTCTTAGCCTACGCCCAAACAACACCGAAGTTGCAGCGCATTAAATATGTAGGACTAGACCCAGTTGAATGAATACTTAAGCACATAAACAAGTATAAATTGATAAACATAAACAAGCATACAATGATAAATCAAGCAATCGAGATATAAACAAAACCAAACATTCAGATCTTCATAATAATGGCTAATACCCAAAGGTATTAGCCTTCAAACATCATAATTAATACAAGATTAATGGCTTAGCCAAGGTAAACTAACCGAGTTAACGAATGATACCAAAAACTGAACGATTACAAAAGTATAAGAAATTACACGTTGTCTCCTATGGATTAGAATGCGTTGCAAGACCTCTTCTGCTCTTTTTATCCTCTGAAAATCAACTTTTGTGGTTTAGGTATCGAAAATATGATTTAGCATCCTTAAAACTCGTTTTTAAGTTTTCTATTTATAGGGTCTGGAGTCGGTTCGATACGGCGTATCCAATATCTTGGATATGGCGTATTGGGGTTTCTTGGAGTAGGGACCACATTTGATATCTTCTAGAAGATTCACATACTATATCTCTAATACGGCGTATTGGTCTTCTCTGGATATGTCGTATTGATCATATTTCCTTCGTTGTCTTTGGTGAGTGCAGGCACAGATACGCCGTATCTTCCGTGATGGATATGGCGTATTGGTTGTCAGAACAATAATCTTCAAAATATCTTCGTTTAAGCTCCAGAATGCATGCCTTTTAGTTAAGTTTCACCAAGTACTCCATAATTACTGCAATTCTCAAATACAAACGATTAAGTAACAATTCTTTGCAATAATCATACAAAATGGGTTAATTATATGGGATAAATTATGCTATAAAATAGACGTTATTTGATGTCATCAGTGGTCAAAAATTTACATGGATTAGTGATGATGGTCTAAATTTTAGTAAGATTGATAGATTTTTAGTGTCCGAGGGATTTAAGATTAAACAGGGTAATCTTGCTATGGTTGCGTTAGATAGGAAGCTTTCAGATCACTGTCATATTGTTCATAGGATATGGATGTTGATTTTGGTCTTCATGTTTTTGACGTATGGTTAAAGGAAGCTGACATTGAGAATGTTGTATTGAGAGGTTGGAATAAAGAGGTGAAAAGTAAAAGGCCATATTGTCATTTTCGGGATAAACTTAAAAATATTAAGGTAGAATTAAAAGAGTGGAGTCGGAAGAGGTTTGTTGGTTTGAATGAAAAAATAAATGAATATAGCAAGGAAGCCATGAGATGGGAACTAGAAGCAGAGTCAAGGACCTTTGATGATGAAGAAAGGCTTAAATGATTAGAAGCAAGGCGTTTGTGGATCGATAAAGAGAGGGAAAAGGCTTGCATGCTAAGACAAAAATCAAGAGAAGATGGGACATAGACGGGGATGAGAACTCTAAATTCTTTCATTCTTTTGTAAAGAGGAGGAATAATAAGAATAATATTAGAGGGCTAATGGTTGATGGTTTATGGTACGAAGACCTTGATACAATTAAAGAAGAGACATGCAGATTTTATAAGACTATATTTTCAGAACAGGTGGTTTCAAGGCCTCAATTATCTTGTAATGGTTTAGCTCAGGTCTCGAGTATTGATGCAAACATGCTGGAAAACCCGTTTGAGGAAAAAGAGGTATGGGAAGCTGTTAAGAGTTGTGGTGGGGATAAGGCTCCTAGACCATATGGGTTTAATTTTACTTATATAAAAAGGTTTTGGGATGTTATTAAAAAGGATTTGTTAATGCAATTAAATGGTTTTAGGATAGGAAGGAAATCTCAAGGGGATGTAACTCGTCATTTATGGCATTGATACCTAAGGTGGCGGATCCGATTGGTCTCAGTGAGTATAGACCTATTAGTTTGATAGGTGGTTATTATAAAATTATAGCGAAGATTCTGGCAGAGAGAATTAAATTGGTGATCGGGAAACTTGTGGGTGAAGTTCAGAATGCTTTTATTGGTGAAAGGTTTATTCTAAACGGCATCCTAATAGCAAATGAGACAGTTGACTTTGTGAAGAAAAATAAAAGCAAAGGATTGATTTTTAAAGTCGATTTCGAAAAAGCATACGATAGTATTAATTGGAGATATTTGTGCAATATTCTAAAGAGCATGGGTTTCGGAGAAAAGTGGGTTACGTGGATTGAAGCTTGCTTAGAATCATCTTCAATGTCGGTTTTGGTTAATGGGTCTCTGACAGTTGAATTCGGTTTGGAACGTGATGTTAGGCAAGGTGACCCTTTGTCGCCATTCTTGTTCATTCTCGCGGCGGAAGGGTTGAATTCAATGATTAAAGAGGCGGTTGACAAAGGTATCTTTAAAGGAATTAATGTGGGATTCGAGAGAGTTGTTGTGTCACACTTACAATATGCCGACTATACAATTTTCTTTAGTGAATAGGATAAAGAAAATGCAAAGAATTTAATGTGTATCTTGAAATGTTTTGAGAGGGTGTCGGGGCTTAGGGTAAACCTTAATAAAAGTATATTGTATGGTGTTGGGGTAAATTCAAGTGAAGTGAGCAATATGGCGAGTTGGATGCAATGTAGTGTGAGTGAATTCCCGTTTACTTACTTGGGACTTCCGATTGGGGATTGTATGCGTCGTGAAAGTGCATGGAGAAATGTGGTTGAGAATTCAAAAAAGATTATCATAGTGGGAAGCAAAAAAGACGTAATTTAAGGGACGATTGACACTAGTCAAATCGGTTCTAGGAAGTTTGCCATTGTATTATTTTTCAAAGTTTCGTGTGCCTTTATGTGTGATAAAAAAAACTTGAGAGTATCAGGAGAGAATTCTTTTGGGGTGTGGTGGGTGAAAATAAAAAATTATCTTGGGTTAAATGGGATAAGGTTTTATCTTCTTATGGGGTTGGGGGGAGGCTGATCAAAAGTATTTATGGAGTGAGTGGCGGTTTAGAGGTTGATGGTGTAGGCTCGAGGGTGGGTAGGAGTGGGCTTTGGTGTGATATTGTGAAGGTAGGTCTAGATATTGACAAAGTCAGGATTGAATTTTCTTCTTCTTTCTCAAAGACGTTGGGTGACCGGGGGGGATATGTTTTTTTAGGAAGATAGGTGGGTTGGTGACATAAGGCTCCGTGAAAGATTTCCTAGGTTATTCCAATTAGATAGGCGTAACTGCGTAAGGAGGCTCGAGTGGTTGATAGAAGGAGGTGGTATGAGGGGGTCTAGAGGTGGGAATGGGATTGGGTGAGGGATCCTAGAGGGAGAGCTTGTGGCGATGTAGTAGAGCTTACGAACCTTTTACAAAACGTTACTTTATCTCCTAATTGCATGGACTCGTGGCTTTGGAATCTTAGTGAAGATGGTAATTTCAATGTTAAAGACTTAGCTTTTATGGTGTATGACATATGCCTTCATGTGGGCAATACGACCCAAAAGACACTATGGAATAAACTTGCTCCAAAAAAAGTAAACGTTTTTATATGGAGAGTTTTACATGGGAGAATTTCGGTTCGTGTAGAGCTCGACAAAAGAGGAATCGAGTTGGATTCTATATTATGTCCATGTTGCGATGATAGTTTGGAATCGTATGATCATTGCTTAGTGACATGTAATGTGGCAAAAACTGTTTGGGACAGAATATTTGAATGGTGGAAGATCAGTCCAATTAATGTGTTTTTGGCAAATGATTTATTTCGTTTTAGTGGGAATGTGGATGTTGAACGTTACTCGAGAGATTTGTGGCAATTGGTAATATGGACAGCCGGTTATTTCATTTGGAAAGAGCGTAATTCTCGCGTTTTCAAAGCAAAAGTAGCTAGTATTAATAAATTTTTTCATGAAATTCAAGTTAAGAGCTTTGACTAAGTTTCGAGGAGATCAAAGAAATCTTCCTTCGATTGGCATAAATGGTTCATCGATCCGTCAAGCTGCAGAATTCAGTGATGGCACCGTTAAGCTTTTCGTGACATGTGTTTTGTTCGGTTTTTGTCATGTGGGTTGCCTGCAATGCTAAGGTTCTCTAATCTGTTATGTTTGGGTCAGTTTAGTAGGTGCTCTGTGGTACCAGATTCATGTTCGTATTAGTGTGGAAGTTTATGGGTCAAGGTTCTAAATTTGTCTGCAAATGGTCTTTGTGGCGCTAGTGTTGCAAAATTTGGTCACTATGATATATTGGTCATGAGTTTTGTTATTGTCATTGTGTGTTTGGATGTATCTAACATGTGGGTCAGACCCTTTTTTGTTTTTTTGTTTGGTCTCATGTTGGTTGATATGAAAGGATTGTTACCCTTCATATATTTTTAGTATGTGTTTCATGGGGTCGTGATCATTGTTTTGGTCCCATGTGCTAGTGATCTGATTCTATTGGCTAAGTTTATGGGTCTTTTGTTGTTGTTTTTTTCGGGGTCTTAGCCCCCTTAATCTACTTGATTGAGGAGTTAGGATGCCATTATGTTGTAAGTTTTGTTTGCAGTCGTAATAAAGTTCTTGTTGCCAACCCTTTACCCAAAAAAAGTCCATATGGGATTAAGGGAGGCCGACCTAGGGTAAAGAAAGGGGAACAAAGGACTAAAGTTTTTCCCTAAGTATTTGTATTGTATCAGGAATGTCTTAGAACACACCTTATAAATACAAAGCCATTAGGAACAAGTTGGGGATCTTTTTATCTCCTTATTTTATCCCTAAAACGTTCAGCCCCTTCCCATGAGGTTAGGGTTTGAGTCGATTATAATTAAAATGCGCAAATCATGTGTTTTGTTGTTTTTTATCGTGAAATTCAAGAACTAGCATTCGGGTAGTATTCGATAACGTGTATAGTGTGTATACTACATAGAGGTTACTTCCTATAGTAACTTATATATGTTCCGTGGAGTTTATTGATCAAGAACAAGGTGTTCTTTAAGCTCCACTGTTGCTCGAATCAAGAACCGAGAGGTACGTAAATTGTTTATTGTTTATGTTAATTAAGTACATCATACGCGTCCCTTTAGGACCACATCCGTTGCATATATTAAGTGTACTATAGTTTATATAGATAACAAATCCCAACACGCATGATATCAAATCATAACCACTTGATCAAACTGCGGTTTTGTCACTGTGTTCCGATCGATGGGTGATTCTAAATGTAAGGGGATTCATATTCTATTTTCTATAAGACTGTTAATCTATACTTCTATACTAATATATAAAACATTTATAATGCGGGACTCATTAAAAATTAAGATAAGGAGGTGCAATCTTGACCATCCATCTCATTTTTGGGAATCACATCAAAAAGTGACATGTGTCACCTTTTGATTAAAAAATCACCTTTATTTTCAAATTGAAATAT